>JACGAQ010001053.1:0-73931 GCA_014119065.1 Orius insidiosus | reverse complement strand
GGCGAACTCGACATCGGACAAATTTTTTTTTTTCATTTTCAGATTCTAGACCTTTGAAGAATACACCATGTAATTTTGTATATTGAGTTTGCCCTTTTTTCCCCTTTAAAATACGTAAAAAACCGATATGCGGCAAAGCTCTAACTGCGATATCCGACGGGTACGAAGGGCGAACTCGTATCCTAGTCCACTACCCCCACTCCTTTCCGGGAGCCCCACTCCTCTTGGAACAGCTCACCGCCACGAAATAAAAATATATTATACATTTTGTGAATTAATAATCGTAAAAAATATTCGAAAATTTTTAAAAAAACCCTTTCCTCTATGATTCTATAAAATCTAAAATCTCGCACGAAAATTCCGAGAGTGACTTTTCTGTCGAGTTCGCCCTGACAGTAAACTTTAAAATGCGAATCTCGAAACTACGTTTTGTCGAGTTCGCCCTTCGTACCCGGAGCGCCTCATATTCATCACTGTAAAAATGATATGTTTTAAGGTGATTTCAAGTGACCCTTAAATTTATTTTAACTGTATATTTTACAACAAAAAATCAGATAAATTGTGGTTCATTTGTTCAATATAGAAAATAGGTTCAAGCTAAAAAGAGACACCTATCAATCGGATAGGGTTCCCATATCCTTGATATTTTTTCCTCATGATTGCGAGGAGCAAAAAGCGTTTGGATTGAGTCCGTCGCTTTCGTAAAACCCCTACCTTACTTTAGACCTCGGGTTTTTGCCTACTCTTCCCTTTTTTTGTTCTCTTTTTACCCTTTTTCCAAAAAAAATGTTTCGTTGTACATGAAATAAATAAAAGTGAAAATGTGGAAACTGTGGCAATGACTTCGCTAAAAAAAGACGGTTTCTCTTTTTTTTTCTTTTTTTTTTCCACCCCGTCTCTATTCCAGGGGATGAATGATATCCCTTGTTGACGAACACTGGGCACAAAACACCTTTTTCATTATGAACCTTTCATCTATTCCCGTGTATGAAAACAATATTTGTTGTTTGATATACGGCCATTATTTTTCAGTAGCCCCACGAGAATTGTCCTCAAATAGATGATTTAAAAAAAATATTTTTCATATCTACAGGATCAAAGTTTCGTCAGCTTGAAAAAATATGGAACTAGAAAATGTTAATAGGAAAAAGTACTGGAGCTGCCCCCGACGGGAACTTCCTTAAAGAGAATAAATAGGAGGGGGAAGTATAAACGAGGGATACACTAGTAAAGAATATGAGGAGTACACGTTGAAAAACGGACCAACTGTTCAGCTGCAGTTAGATTTCAAACAGATTTCGAAAATCAAAAATCGCTTTTGAGAATATCTAGTTCAACCATTCAGGAAGATTGTGTGAAAGTTTGGTGAAAATCGGTTGAACACTGTGGCCGTGAAGTGTTCTGCAAAAAAATGCTCTTTCAGGAGGTGACCCTCTCACCCGTGGTGACGTCTCCTTTTACTTCCTTAAAGAACCGTGATACCTCCACGTCGGGTTTTCCGGAACACTTTACGGCCACAGTTTTCAACCGGTTTTCATCAAATTTTCCCACAAATTTCTTTAGCCGGTGAAGAATGTAACGAGGCCGATTTTTGAATTTAAAAAAAAAGGCGTGTTTGAAATTTTAAAAAATTCGCTGCGGCCGAACCGTCAGCGCTGATTTTACCAAAATTTCACCAATTACTCCTTATATTTTTTAAGAATTTTTGGTGTAAAAAAAATTTTTTTAAACAATAATTATCATTTTAGTAGGGAGTTTCATACTTCCACGCAAAAAAAAAAAAAAAAAAAAAAAAAAAAACTCGGAAAATTAAAAAAACTTAGAAAATTTCTTGAAAAACTTAGAAAATTTTTTCAAAATGCCAACTTGGAAATTTTTTCGCAATAAAAAACTTCCCCTCCGTTATACTTCCCCTTCCTTATACTTCCCCCTCCTTTATACTTCCACTCCCTTATACATCCTTCCTTCGTTATACTTTCGTTCCCTTATACTTCCCCCTCCGTTATACTCCCCCATCTATTATACTTACCCTCACTTATACTTCCCCCTCCGTTATACTTCGACTCCCATATACTTCCCCCTCCGTTGTACGTCCCCTCCGATATACTTCCCCCTCCTATATTGTTACTTCTCTTTAAGTTTCGTTGGAAGCTCTTCAAACCAGTACTTTTTCCCACGCCAAAAATTCTTCATGAAATATAAGTGCAAAATTTAACCCTAAACTCATCAATTTGGCCTTATCCATACTGAATAAGTCCAAAAAAGGAAATGTCTCAAAATATGATAAGGATTGAAGATTCAGCCGCCATTTTTGCAGAACTTTCGAAGCAAAAAATATCCATGTTTTCAATGCTGTCATGCTTATAAAGGTTGTAAATTTTAAGACTGCGTACACAAATCAATCTCTTTGATTAAAACAAGATCCAATCTAAACTTTTTAATTTAATCCCCCTCCCGATTAAAACCAACTCGCAGCGCAAACATTCCAAAAAAAAATTAATAACAAAGATGATAAAACCTATAATTTGAATGTTATTTAAAGATACTAAGGTTTAAAAAACAAAACTGAAAAGCTCAAAGAGTTACCTATGCCATATTAGGCCGAGAAATCCCCTTTTCTCGGTAGTTAAAGCCTCTTTGGAACTTGTGCCCTCTCAGTTAATCCTCTAATCTGCATGAATCCCAAGTTAAAGACATCTTCAGACCGCGCCACTTAAAACGAGAAACGCCAAACGCACGAATCCCCGTCTCAAAAGACTTAAAAAAAATTTAAAAAGAAAAAAAAAGTTTACAACTTTAACAATGTTTTTCTATCAAGTTTTACAATCTCTTCAGCTCGGATGCTTTTCGTTCAATCACAACCTTGTTATTTTTAAAGAACTTTTTTTTTTCTTTTAATATTTTTTTGAAGGAAAAGCGAGAACCTGAAGGGAGAGGGTGAGAGTTGAGAGAATCGTATTACAAGTTTCATATCGTTTCAAACCCTCAGCCTCATTCTCAAGATCAATCTTTCTCATTATTTATTATGATTACTTACCTGCCAGGAAAGAAAATAAATTTTTTTTTTGTTTTATACAATGATGCTTACATGTTATTAGCTCCAGAAGGGAGTAAATTTGAAAAATACTTTCGTCGTAATGCGTTTCGACTTAGGAAACTTTTTAAGGAGGTATGATGGTTTTTAAGTGAGTTGCTTTGCAAATTTTTCGTTGTTAACAACGGTTTTCGGTTTTTCCCTTCTATCTCGGAAACCGTCGCTCAAAACGAAAAAATGTCTTAAGTAAAAGTTGTAGGTACTAAAATTTACTACATAAAATATCTTATTAGTTTTTACCGTCAGAGCAATACTTTAGGAGATATGGAAGTATTTAAGTTGGTGGCTTTGCAAATTTTTCGTTGTTAACAACGGTTTTCGGTTTTTCCCTTCTATCTCGGAAACCGTCGCTCAAAACGAAAAAACGTCCTAAGTAAAAGTCGTAGCTACGGAAATTTCCTACAAAAAAGACCTCATTGGTTTTTTTCTCAGAGCAATACTTAAGGAGATATGATGGTTTTTAAGTGAGTTGCTTTGCAAATTTTTCGTTGTGAGCAACGGTTTTCGGTTTTTCCCTTCTATCTTGGAAACCATCGCTCAAAACGAAAAAATGTCTTAAGTAAAAGTTGTAGGTACAAAGATTTCCTACAAAAATTTCTTTATTCATTATTTGCGTAAGAGCAATATTTAAGGAGTTATAAGGTTAAAACTAATAATCCTACAGAGCCTGTCTGAAAACTTAAAACCTTCATATCTCCTAAAATATTGCTCTGACGGAAAAAATTAATAAGATATTTTATGTAGTAAATTTCCGTAGCTACAGCGTTTACTTAGAACATTTTTTCGTTTTGAGTGACGGTTTTCAAGATAGAAGGGAAAAACCGAAAACCGTTGCTCACAACGAAAAATGTACAAAGCAACCAACTTAAAACCCTCATATCCCCTTAAATAGGTCCAGTTCGACATAAAAAAAAACTATTCCATTGACGAAGTAGGTCAGGAGGAACCTGAAAACTGTCGTGGATTCACAATAACTTTTTAGGAATTTTTTTTACTTATTGTTTTTCTGTCAAGGTATTCTCATTTTATAAATGAAAAAAGTGAAACCGTAATTGAATAAATTCCAATTTAAAGAACTCCTATATCAGATTAGCTTTCAAATTGATTTTATTTATTTTTATTGTAAAGGCCAGTTTCTGAATTCCAGTGTTAGAAAATATCTTTGATATTTGGTTTTGCTCTCCTGGGATTTAGCGACGGACTTAATTTACTTTTTGACTGATGACCTGCCCGTTCGGAAAGTGACGCCCGACGATAAGGGGGTTTCGAGGGTGGGCGGACGGCGAGGGGGTCGAACTGGGTCATATCTCGTTATACAATCACGTGCGAAGAAAAGAACCAGAGCAGATTGCCTTTTGAAAGATTATCTTTCTCTCTGCACGAACTGCCCTTTCTTCTCCGACCATTTTCTTCCTCATCTCGAAAACGAGATAAAACACATCAAAACTCCATTTTTCCCCTTATTATTTACCTGAATTCATATGTTTAGGATCTTAATGTTTTTTTAAACTATAAATCACATGTTTCTTAATTTATTTAAACTTTTCTATTATCTGAAGAATGAAAAATGGAAGATAACCCAAAGGACGAAGACAGCGATGAGGCTGAAAAAGCAAATCATCTTCTTTTTGAAATTGTGGTCAAACTGGCGGTAAATTCCGAGAGGTCGAGCGGCTGGGCAGTTCCTTAAGTTGCAGCTTGCCGTCGGAATATTTTCAATTTCTTTAGTCGGTTTACGATCTTCACCATCCGAACTTGTTTCTTCCATCGCAAATAGTCATCTGTCTTTTATTTTTTTTTATAAAAATAAAAACGAGTTTATTCCGCTTGTTGAGTTTAGGGGATTTACGAAGAGTTGGATTTCTGAAGTCGGGGAATAAAGTAGAACGAAATCTTAAGGGGTTTTCTAGAAGGGGTGGGGCCGGATTACTGGCAGCCGGAGAAATTGCTCGCGACAAAGGGTGTAATTCTGGATACAAGATTCATACGCTGGATCGAGCAAAGGTTTATTACATGACAACACGCAAACCTACTGAAAAAAAAAACCGATTCGTAAAAATACGGTCAGAGCTTTTCAAATCGTGTATTTACCTACATTTATCATGGGTAAACACTGGGTGTTTCCGTGGCTGGTAACCAACCGGGCCAAATATTTCATCAACGACCCAAAATATATCTAACTGGGCCAACGACTTGACAACTATCGTGCCCAACTCGGCCAACCACTCGAAAGCCATAGTTACTAATTCGGCCAAAAACTGGTGCCCAAGTCGGCCAAAATTAATACCGTCGATTTTGTAGTAGGATAACAATAAAAAAAAAATCAAAATTAAAAATTTACTTCATATTTTATTGATCCTACAGTTGTATCGTTTTTATATTCGACTGTCAACCCGAACCTTTGAATTGCACGCCACCAAGCTTGAGTTAAATGAAACTTGCATCCCACTTGTCGGGCACACGGCCAAGCCTTTTTAAGGCATTTTTGACCAAAATTGCATTTTTAAGGCAATTACGACCAAAATTGCCTTTCATTAAAAGCATTTTTCACAGTTTTTATCTGAAAAACAACAGATTTATGGCATTTTTGACCAAAAATTGCCTTTTTTTAAGGCATTTTTAGCAAAATTGCCTTTTTTTAAGGCATTTTTTTAGCAAAATTGCCTTTTTTTAAGGCATTTTTTAGCAAAATTGCATTTTTAAGGCATTTTTTAGCAAAATTGCATTTTTAAGGCATTTTCGACCAAAATTGCATTTCATTAAAAGCATTTTTCACAGTTTTTGTCTGAAAAACAACAGATTTATGGCATTTTTGACCAAAAATTGCCTTTTTTTAAGGCATTTTTGACCAAAATTACCTATTTTAAGGCATTTTGACCAAAATTGCAGTTTTAAGGCATTTTCGACCAAAATTGCCTTTCATTAAAAGCATTTTCACAGTTTTTGTCTTAAAAACAACAGATTTATGGCATTTTTGACCAAAATTGACTTTTTAAGGCATTTTTGACCAAAATTGCCTTTTTTTTTTTTTTTAACTTATAAGCCTCTTCTCGTTTACTGTTAATTAAACAAAAAACGAGTGGAATGTAATTATTTCCGATAAATCCGTGTGTCTTGAGGAAATGTTTAAAGTACGAAGGCGCAAACTGGAAAGTACCATCTAAAAACATGGTTAGTTTGTTGTAGTAGTAAAAACGACCAATTCTCCTCGCATTTGTTGATAATCAAGTATTGGCCCAGTTGGATACAATCATTTTAGTGTTCATTGGCCCAGTTAGATACTTATGATTTGATACAATGGCCCAGTTAGATACGTCCATCGGCGACATTTTTTATCAGGTAGAAAGGATTGGCCCAGTTGCAAGACTCCCGTTCTCCCATCTTCAGAAATTATTTTTTATGAAAAGTGAGCCCTTTTGAGGGAAATTCTGAACGTTATTTTACTTTCCATGAAAAATGAGTTCATTATGGCCCTTCCCCGCAGCAAAACTGCATTGATTAAATTTGAAATTGAAAAATTAAATTTGAAACATAAAATGAATGAATATCCACAAAATTAAGAACGCGATGCATCCGAAGAAAAAATACATCTTTTCCCGAAAATGAGAATCAAAATGAAGATAATTCGGCCTACGTTTGAGCGTATGGGGCATCTTCTTAGTCCGCACGTCCTCCCCTGGCATCTTTTCGCTGGCTGTTCGAAGCTTTCAAACTCCTCGTCTTTTTCTTTCATTTCAAAAAAACATATGATCGGATTAAAAATTCTTCTTCCCATGAATAATGGTAGAGTCGTATAAATCAGACGAGCCGATCAGGCAGCAATCTTAACGCCCCTCGCCCTTTGAAAGGGGATAAGACCCTCAACATAAAAGACGATGAAAGGAAAATGATGTATTACCTTTATTGAAAAAAATAAAAAGGTTTTTGTAATAAAATAAGCATATAAAAATCTTTAAAAATAAAACACCTGATATATGAGGTGTTAACATTTTTGGTGAGTAATAGCATCAAAATTTTTTTAAAATATGAGGCGCTCCGATACGAAGGGCGAACTCGACATCGGACAAATTTTTTTTTTTCATTTTCAGATTCTAGACCTTTGAAGAATACACCCATGTAATTTTTATATTGAGTTTCCCCTTTTTTCCCCTTTAAAATACGTAAAAACCGATATGCGGCAAAGCTCTACTCTCAACCTTTTTTATTTAATTTTTTTTTCTTTTCGAGATTTGGTGATTTTTAAAAAACCTTTTCTCTATGAGTCTATGATGATTCTAAAATCTCGCCACGAAAATTCCAGAGAGTGACTTTTCTGTCGAGTTCGCCCTTAACAGAAAACTTTAAAATGCGAATATCTCGAAACTACGTTTTGTCGAGTTCGCCCTTCGTATTCGGAGCGCCTCATATAAACCTTTTTATCGAAGATCCTTTTACACGATCTCACACTCAATACCGCTTGTAAATAAATATGTTGAACTTTATCTATCGTAGAAAGTGTTCACGTGTTTTCACGCCTTGTTACGATAATGGAACACGAATCCGGAAATTTTTTTTCTTCTCATTTTGTGCATTTTTGCCCTTGAGAACAAAAATGCCGATGAAAACCGATTTTTTTGGGGATCTCTTAGTATTTGGCGTTCGTTTCACTGGAGGTTCGAGTTCAATTAAATTTATTATAAAATAATGAGGGTGATGAAACCTTAATGTTTTTATAAAGAGATGATTTACAGAGATGTCATCACGCAATTTAGGAGCAAAAACCGTCTCCGTGTTAATTTCCTTGTTAACAAGATTTCCTTGGAGATTTATACCACAAAAAGAGCTTATTTTACTTTTATCTTTTTAATTAATTTTTTTTATTACCACAGGCAAATTACGTCGGGAGAAAAGAGAGAGTTACAGAAATCTTGGAGTTCTGAATAAGACGAGCATATCTTGCGAGAGGAAAAAATAAGCCCGCGTGAAGGGGTGCATGTTAGCTCGGCGAGAGAGGCCGATGGTACTAATCCGGTCCTTTTTTTTTAATTGGGTTCCTTAAGCCACACACAAAAAAGAAAAGTTAACTGGGCGATAGATATAAAAGCGTGATGAACTCGGCGAAACGATATTTTAAATAGTAAACGTTAACTCGGCAAAAGGGCATTTTTGGAAGAATGGTCTATTAAAAATATTTACAAATAACACTAATAATTCACAACGTTAATATTAATTATCTCTCTTCACTTGAAGAGAGATCTGTTGAAAATGGAGCTCTTTTAACCCCACAAGAATTAAACGCCCCAAAACCTGTTGAAAGAGGGCTTTTTCACGCCGAAAAAATGGAGAAAAACCCCGAAAATCTATGGAAAAGAGGGCTTTTTTACCCCACAAAACCGATGAAAACGCTCAAAATTCTGTTGAAAATGGGGCTTATTTAACCCTAAAAAATGGAGTAAAGTCCCAAACCTGTTGAAAGAGGGCTTTTTTACGCGGAAAAGATGAAGAAAAACCCCGAAAAATCTATGGAAAAGAGGGCTTTTTTACTCCAAAAAACCGAAGAAAACGCCCCAAAAATCTGTTGAAAATGGGGCTTATTTAACCCTAAAAAAATGGAGGTAAAGCCCCAAAACCTGTTGAAAGAGGGCTTTTTTACGCCGAAAAAATTGAGAAAACCCCGAAAAATCTATGGAAAAGAGGGCTTTTTTACCCCAAAAAACCGAAGAAAACGCCCAAAAATCTGTTGAAAATGGGGCTTATTTAACCCTAAAAAAATGGAGGTAAGCCCAAAAACTGTTGAAAGAGGCTTTTTTACGCCGAAAAAATGGAGAAAAACCCGAAAATCTATGGAAAAGAGGGCTTTTTACCCCAAAAAACCGAAGAAAACGCTCAAAATTCTGTTGAAAATGGGGCTTATTTAACCCTAAAAAATGGAGGTAAAGCCCCAAAACCTGTTGAAGAGGGCTTTTTTACGCGGAAAAGATGAAGAAAAACCCCGAAAAATCTATGGAAAAGAGGGCTTTTTTACCCCAAAAAACCGAAGAAAACGCCCAAAAATCTGTTGAAAATGGGGCTTATTTAACCCTAAAAAAATGGAGGTAAAGCCCCAAACCTGTTGAAAGAGGGCATTTTTACGCCGAAAAAATTGAGAAAACCCGAAAAATCTATGGAAAAGAGGGCTTTTTTACCCCAAAAAACCGAAGAAACGCCCAAAAATCTGTTGAAAATGGGGCTTATTTAACCCTAAAAAAATGGAGGTAAAGCCCCAAAACCTGTTGAAAGAGGGCTTTTTCACGCCGAAAAATGGAGAAAAACCCCGAAAAATCTATGGAAAAGAGGGCTTTTTTACCCCACAAAACCGATGAAAACGCTCAAAATTCTGTTGAAAATGGGGCTTATTTAACCCTAAAAAAATGGAGGTAAAGTCCCAAAACCTGTTGAAAGAGGGCTTTTTTACGCCGAAAAAATGGAGAAAAACCCCGAAAAATCTATGGAAAAGAGGGCTTTTTTACCCCAAAAAACCGAAGAAAACGCCCAAAATCTGTTGAAAATGGGGCTTATTAACCCTAAAAAATGGAAGTGAAGCCCCAAAACCTGTTGAAAGAGGGCTTTTTTACGCCGAAAAATTGGAGAAATACCCGAAAAATTTATCGAAAAGGGAGCGTTTTTACCCCACAAAACCGAAGAAAACGCCCAAAAATCTGTTGAAAATGGGGCTTATTTAACCCTACAAAAATAGAGGTAAAGCCAAAACCTGTTGAAAGAGGGCTTTTTTAAGCAGAAAAAATGAAGTAAAGCAACGAAAAATATGTCGAAAAGAGGGCTTTTTTATCCCACAAAACCGAAGAAAACTCCCAAAAATCTGTTAAAAAATGGTGCTTCTTAGAGTAAATTCTTGTAAAATCTCAGTAAATTCTGCAACATCGTAGAGTTCACGTTTTTTTTTTCAGGTTTTACTTCTTTTGCCCAGCTAACGTCCGTATTTTTTCTTAAACGTTAACTGGGCGAACTAGGGGATTAAAAGTTTCGCCCAGTTAACATAGTGAAAAAATGGGCTCGTCGCCGAGCTCACGCCTTTTTTCGCCGAGTTAACCGGACCCCGCGTGAAGACAAGCTTTCTTCTAGTAGGTTTGATTTACATTTCAATATTTAAAACTTTGTTTTCGATATTTCCCCCTCTTTTTAAAAAATCGATTTCTTATAATCTCGATAACGAGGTCGACAATTTTAGGAATTTATTATAAGATGATAAAGGGTGAAATGGGGTCCCGAGGAACAAAAACCTTTCTGTGATTAACTGCGAGGATAAAAATACTTGAAAGGAAGTCCCGGAATAAAGAAAATCTTAAGGAAAAAAGTAACTAATGGGACGCTCGAAAAAAAAAAGGGGGTTGAGGTTGTAAATAACTTTAGAGCGAATCGTAACAATGACGACGCGACGAAGAAAAAAGAGCAAAAGGTCAATTCCGTATAACCTAGTTATACGTAAAAAAGGGAAAGTTTAAAAAAAATAAATATTTTTATGTTATTTTTGTGTATATAATTAAAATTAGAAAGATAATTGGACTAGTTGGAGTATTTTAGGCTTGTTTCCAATTACACCTTTCAAAGTCCGTCTGTGATGAGATGTTGAAAATGTAAATGAATGGTATACCCCTGGGTATTAGAAACGGTCGTGGTCGCCTAGACCGCAATCTCCCTCGGCCACGGACGTCCCCCACTTCGTCCATCCGTGAAACTCTCCTCGACCCACCCGCGAAGGGACGGACATTCGTCTTAACCATAAACTCCCCGAGGGACTACGGAAACTCACCCTTTCACAAACTAGATTACCGCCCCCGATCCCCAGCGGTTCTTACAACTTTGAAAAATAGCTAAACTATTTAAAAAAATTAAGGTGAAGCTCATTTTTATTCTGTTTTTAATATACAAAATTATAGTTCCTAAAGTTTAAAAAAAATTGGAGGGGCCTAAAGAACCTGAAAATGGAAGCCGCCAGTACATTAGGAGACCTTTGATTGTTGATATTATTAATGGATGATTTTCCCTTCCCGCTTTATATTCGAAGCTCGATTAAAAGCCAAAGAATCCCCCAGGGGGGTCTTCAAATTGAGATTTTCACATCCAAAAATAACGATCAGAAATTCATTCGTTAATCATTTTCTCCTTTAAATAAATGAAGATTATCCAGTAAATCAATAATTTTTCAACTTTTAAAAGCAAAATTATAGAGTCTACAATCATATGAAGAAGACGATGCACAATAAGCACAAACTTGGCATTTTGCCTTTTCTAATATAAAATAAGTAAAGAAAAACATATTCTTCCATATTAACGTATTTTCTACCCCACTTTCTGGGGCCTGACATTCCCTATTTTCAGGATTAACAACATTTTTTTCTCAATAGCTCGGACGAGTTTGTTGAAGGCTAAAGTCGGCCAAAGGGTTCTGGTACTTTGTTTCGTTCCTAAACGTCTTCCGTTTCAAGCCTCAAAAACCCCAGAAACGCAATAATTAGCGAGAAAACGGGTTTTTAGGTCGAAAATTTTTTTTTCAATTTTTTGCCCTCAAAAACCCCGGAAACGCAATAATAAGCGAGAAAAACGAGTTTTTAGGTCGAAAATTTTTTTTCAATTTTTTGCCTCGAAATTATTTCTTGGATTTAGAAGATCCCCAATACTCTTCCGTTTCAAGCCTCAAAAACCCCTAAAACGGAATAATAAGCGAGAAAAATGGGTTTTTAGGTCGAAAATTTTATTTCAATTTTTGCCCTCAAAAACCCTGGAAACGCAATAATAAGCCAGAAAAACGAGTTTTTAGGTCGAAATTTTTTTTTAATTTTTGCCTCGAAATTATTTCTTAACAAACAGAGTATATTTAGAACAGCTGGGTACAATAGATTCGTTTGTGACATAATGTTTTTGACCGGTAAAATCAGGTGATATTTTTTGGATTTGAATTTTGCTGGGAATAAATCAGGCGATTTGTGCATTTTCTTTTTATGAAAGAAATCCACCCTTTAGGGCAATTTTTATATAATACTTATTAAAGAAGGTTTTTTTTAAATAAAAAGAACTCAATTTTTCATTATATTCTTTGAAGTTCAGTTATCGGAAAATTTCTTAATTAATTTCTTTTTCGACGTCTACCTTATTGAACTTTTTGAAAAGCTTTTGTCGAGTTAAAAAAGATATTAGGTGAAAATAAAGGAGATTATTTTCATTTAGAATTTATAATATGATTTACCCGAGTATTAACTTAACTCTAATGGGATTAGAAGACGGGATTAAGGTATTCGTATTTGGAGAGGATCTTTATTGCGAGGTTCTGGATAGACATGACAACGCCATCAGAGGTAATCGAGAAGGGGGCTGTTTGTCTTCATGGCTAATGACGAGGAGGAGGTTCGGGGACGAGATGTTAGTCAGATTAATTAACAAGAGTAACGCTAACCTATCAGTTTCACTTCAAAAGCCTTCTAATTTCACTTCAAAAGTTTGTTTTGAGAAAACAGATTTTAGCATGGAACCTGTCTACAGTGCCAAGCAAAAAAAAGCGGAAATCTTTTTAGTTTGCCAAACAATTTTTAGTTGTTCAATATATCGTTGATCAAGATTTTGTTTTTGCGGGGCCTCTGCCTGTTTAACGGACCACCTCGATTGTTGCGTGAGATTTTTTAAGCTCACTGCCTCTCATTTTGTTGGAAAGGTGGGGGAACAATCCCCACCCACTTCGGTGGGTAACGCTACAGGGGTGCCACTTCATGTCTACCGGTTGAAGTTAAGGCTGCACCGGGATTGCGCATAAACTAGGGTTTTTAATCCCTGCAATAAAAGTCACGTCTCTTCCAAACACCGTGATTGTGCATGGGAAAAAAAGTTCAAACACCGTGATTGCGCACGGAAGAAAAACTATGGGAATAAACACTTAAGCTAAGGCCCAACGGTAAATATTTATGCATAACCTATGTTTTGAACGTCTATACTCTACGTCTAATAGAGGCCATTAGACCACTCCTCCTGCTCAATCGAAAGCCTCAAAAGCCATCAGACCACCTCCTCCTGGCCAATCCGAAGCAATAGAGGCCATCAGACCAATCCTCCTGCTCAATCAAAAGCCTCAAAAGCCATCAGACCGCCTCCTCCTGGCCAATCCGAAGCAATAAGGCCATCAGACCAATCCTCTGCTCAATCAAAAGCCTCAAAAGCCATCAGACCACCTCCTCCTGGCCAATCCGAAGCAATAAAGGCCATCAGACCAATCCTCCTGCTCAATCAAAAGCCTCAAAAGCCATCAGACCACCTCCTCCTGGCCAATCCGAAGCAATAGAGGCCATCAGACCAATCCTCCTGCTCAATCAAAAGCCTCAAAAGCCATCAGACCACCTCCTCCTGGCCAATCCGAAGCAATAAAGGCCATCAGACCAATCCTCCTGCTCAATCAAAGCCTCAAAAGCCATCAGACCACCTCCTCCTGGCCAATCCGAAGCAATAGAGGCCATCAGACCAATCCTCCTGCTCAATCAAAAGCCTCAAAAGCCATCAGACCACCTCCTCCTGGCCAATCCGAAGCAATAAAGGCCATCAGACCAATCCTCCTGCTCAATCAAAAGCCTCAAAAGCCATCAGACCACCTCCTCCTGGCCAATCCGAAGCAATAGAGGCCATCAGACCAATCCTCCTGCTCAATCAAAAGCCTCAAAAGCCATCAGACCACCTCCTCCTGGCCAATCCGAAGCAATAAAGGCCATCAGACCAATCCTCCTGCTCAATCAAAAGCCTCAAAAGCCATCAGACCACCTCCTCCTGGCCAATCCGAAGCAATAGAGGCCATCAGACCAATCCTCCTGCTCAATCAAAAGCCTCAAAAGCCATCAGACCACCTCCTCCTGGCCAATCCGAAGCAATAGAGGCCATCAGACCAATCCTCCTGCTCAATCAAAAGCCTCAAAAGCCATCAGACCACCTCCTCCTGGCCAATCCGAAGCAATAAAGGCCATCAGACCAATCCTCCTGCTCAATCAAAAGCCTCAAAAGCCATCAGACCACCTCCTCCTGGCCAATCCGAAGCAATAAAGGCCATCAGACCAATCCTCCTGCTCAATCAAAAGCCTCAAAAGCCTCAAAAGCCATCAGACCAATCCTCCTGCTCAATCAAAAGCCTCAAAAGCCATCAGACCACCTCCTCCTGGCCAATCCGAAGCAATAAAGGCCATCAGACCAATCCTCCTGCTCAATCAAAAGCCTCAAAAGCCATCAGACCACCTCCTCCTGGCCAATCCGAAGCAATAAGGCCATCAGACCAATCCTCCTGCTCAATCAAAAGCCTCAAAAGCCATCAGACCACCTCCTCCTGGCCAATCCGAAGCAATAGAGGCATCAGACCAATCCTCCTGCTCAATCAAATGCGCAATCACGGTGTCAAATAATTTTTGGTTATGCGCAATCACGGTGTCTAAAATTTATGTCCATGCGCAATCACGGTGTCCAATAGTTTTTACCTGTGCGCAATCACGGTGCCTGAAATGTTGGAGAAGGTAAAAAAATGCGCAATCACGGTACGCCCGAAGTTAAAACGGCGAAGAATTGGAATCCGACTTACAAATACGGATTTCAAAATTTACCCTGAAAATAGAAGGCTTGAAAATATCCAAAGATTGGGTATCTCGCCCCAAAGACCTAAAAAAAGGCCGTTTTCTCCGAAAAAAATTCGAAAAAATGTAAGGTTGGTAGTTAGTTATAAATTTTATAACTATTCCTAAACAAATAAGTACTTATTTATAGAGAAATTTCATCTTGTTAGTGTCACTTGCCGAATATCCAAAAAGGGATTTGTCGAGGATTATCCGACTTTACGTCTCAGATCTTGGGGTTGAGAATTTAACTTCCTTAAGAGAATGAAAATAGACACATTTAATATTGAAATAAAAAATTTCAGGATGCAGTGTCAATATCTTTGAAATGATGGCAATTAATCAATTAGCGATTGTAGATTGACAGGCGTACCTGCAAATGAAGCTCCGCCGGATAAACGTATGATTAATTGTCCCGAATTAATTGCTTATTTACCGGAAAATCGTGTGTGGGATTTTTTTTTCTCGGAAAATCGCTAATGGTGGATTTTTTTCCTGAGATATTGTATGTTGTTAAATGGTTGCTCTTCTTGGGAAAGTTATATCGGGGCCTAGGGGTTGCGTTGAAGAGGAAGTGGGGAAGGAAGTGGAACGTTGAGTGTGCAAGGGTCTCTTGGGCGATCTTCACTGAAAAACCTAACACGCTTAACTTCTTTCCTAAGGTAAGAAAAACGTCAATTTTTTATTTTCTCCATATTTTTCAGTTGAAGAATAAAAACTACTTCAAAACCTCTTAACTTTAACAACTTAACAATTTTCGGTTTGTAATATGGCGTGGATAAATAACTTTATGGAGGAAGAAATAGCGAAAGGGAAGAAACTGGATATTTGATATATTGACACCTTGAGTGCTCCTTATTTATTGGTTTTGTGGGGATAATAACCGTGTTAGAAAACATATTATTTATAAAAATTTTTCGATATTATGATTCCTCCATATGAGGCGCTCCGGGTACGAAGGGCGAACTCGACAAAACGTAGTTTCGAGATATTCGCATTTTAAAGTTTTCTGTTAAGGGCGAACTCGACAGAAAAGTCACTCGACCAAAAAGAAAAGTCACTCTCTGGAATTTCGTGGCGAGATTTTAGATTTTATAGAATCATAGAGGAAAGGGTTTTTTAAAAATTTTCGAATATTTTTTACGATTAATTCACAAATGTATAATATATTTTTATTTCGTGGTGGTGAGCTGTTCCAAGAGGAGTGGGGCTACCGGAAAAGGAGTGGGGGTAGTGGACGAGTTCGCCCTTCGTACCCGCTCGGATATCGCAGTTAGAGCTTTGCCGCATATCGGTTTTTACGTATTTAAAGGGGAAAAAAGGGCAAACTCAATATAAAAATACATGGGTGTATTCTTCAAAAGGTCTAGAATCTGAAAATGAAAAAAAAAAATTGTCCGATGTCGAGTTCGCCCTTCGTACCCGGAGCGCCTCATATTCCTACGTAGTTTTCAGAAATTATGTATTACCCTATTTTTAGTGGAAAAAGTTTGCAATTTTCAGTTAAAAGAAGTACTTATTTTTTCCCAAGTGCAGTTCAAGTCCAATTTAGAATTTAAAGAGCAGAGTAAAAAGGAATTTTATGTAGTTTGTATTTGAAAAAGGTTCGTCGATGGGATGAGATGGAAGAACTGTTAGCACTTCCACCTGGTGATACCCGTGAGAGGGAACGTTGTCGTAAACCTGACGGCTGATACCCACTTACCTAAGGCCACTCCGAGACTGAAAACTGCTCTCTCAAACTAGCTGAACGGACGAGCCTTGTAAAAGAATACTACATCCTTTTTGTTTAAACAATTTCTATTTAACCAATTTCTGAGATTGTATTTTTTTTAAAAGAAGCAATTTTGCTAAAAGCTCTATACGCATCTGATAAAAAAACTCTTGATTATTTCAGAGCCTTTTCTTTTGTTTAAAAAAAATATGAATGTAGGTAAACAGAAATTTTTTATAAAGAAAAAAGTGAGAAAGCAAAATAAAAAGCGTTTTATGAAAGCCTTTGACTTGTAATGTTCTCATTTCTAAAGGTGTTCTCAAAAAATGTATTTTTTAAAAATATTTCTAAAACTTTAGGTACATTTTGAGGTTTTAATGGTTAAATCAAAGAAATGTAAAGAATCAGAAAACACGTAAAAAAAAGTCATAAATTTTATGATTAATAAAAAATCGATAAAACGAGTGTTTATTTGCTAAAAGCACAGACAGTTTTTTCCTAACTACAGTCAATTTTTCGTAAATTGGGAGCAAAGTCGAAAACTTGATAAAATTGTAGCTTTTAGCTTCGTTTAGTTCCGATTGTTTCACCTAGATTGCTGCACAATAAAAAAGAATAAAGTTTTCTAGCAAAATTTGAGCTTTAGAGAAAAAACGCCGACGTATTAAGTGGTATAAATTAACCTTAAGGAGTCGGTTAGACGTAATGTTCTCATTTATAAAGGTGTTCTCAAAAAAATTTCTATAAACTTAAGGTACATTTTGAGGTTTTAAGGGTCCGGTTAATCGAAGAAATGTAGAGAATCAGAAACACATAAAAAAAGTCATAAATTTTATGATTATAATTTAAAAGTTCGATAAAACGAGTTTGTATTTAAATTTTTGAGTGTTTATTACAGCTAAAAGCAAAGACAGTTTTTTCCTAACTACAGTCAATTTTTCGTAAATTGGGAGCAAAGTCAAAAACTTGACAAAATTATAGCTTTCAGCTTCGTTTAGTTCCGTTTGTTTCTCCTAGATTGCAGCACAATGAAAAATATAACAGTTTTCTAGCAAAATTTGAGCTTCAGAGAAAAAACGCCGCCGTATTAAGTGGTATAACTTAACCTTAAGGAGTCGGTTAGACGTAGTGTTCTCATTTCTAAAGGTGTTCGGAAAAAAATGTATTTTTAAAAAAAAAATTCTATAAACTTAAGGTACATTTTGAGGTTTTAAGAGTCCGGTTAATCAAAGAAATGTAGAGAATCAGAAAACACATAAAAAAAAGTCATAAATTTTATGATTATAATTTAAAAAGTTCGATAAAACGAGTTTGTATTTAAATTTTTGAGTGTTATTACAGATAAAAGCAAAGACAGTTTTTCCTAACTACAGTAAATTTTTCGTAAATTGGGAGCAAAGTTAAAAACTTGATAAAATTATAGCTTTCAGCTTCGTTTAGTTCCGATTGTTTCTCCTAGATTGCAGCACAATAAAAAAGACTAAAGTTTTCTAGCAAAATTTGAGCTTTAGAGAAAAAACGCCGCCGTATTAAGTGGTATAACTTAACCTTAAGGAATCGGTTAGACGTAATGTTCTCATTTCTAAAGGTGTTCGGAAAAAAATGTATTTAAAAAAAAATTTCTATAAACTTAAGGTACATTTTGAGGTTTGAAGGGTCCGGTTAATCAAAGAAATGTAGTGAATCAGAAAACACATAAAAAAGTCATAAATTTTATGATTATAATTTAAAAAGTTCGATAAAACGAGTTTGTATTTAAATTTTGAGTGTTTATTACAGCTAAAAGCAAAGACAGTTTTTTCCTAACTACAATCAATTTTTCGTAAATTAAGAGCAAAGTTAAAAACTTGATAAATTCAGCTTCGTTTAGTTCCGATTGTTTCTTCTAGATTGCAGCACAATAAAAAAGACTAAAGTTTTCTAGCAAAATTTGAGCTTTAGAGAAAAAACGCCGACGTATTAAGTGGTAACTTAACCTTAAGGAGTTAGACGTAATGTTCTCATTTCTAAAGGCGTTCGCAAAAAAAATGTATTTTTTAAAAAAAATTTCTATAAACGTAAGGTACATTTTGAGGTTTTAAGGGTCCGGTTAATCAAAAGAAATGTAGAGAATCAGAAAAACATAAAAAAAGTCCTAAATTTTATGATTATAATTTAAAAAGTTCGATAAAACGAGTTTGTATTTAAATTTTTGAGTGTTTATTACAGCTAAAAGCAAAGACAGTTTTTTCCCAACTACAGTCAATTTTTCGTAAATTGGGAGCAAAGTTAAAAACTTGATTTCGTTTAGTTCCGATTGTTTCTTCTAGATTGCAGCACAATAAAAAAGACTAAAGTTTCTAGCAAAATTTGAGCTTTAGAGTAAAAAACGCCGCCGTATTCAATAACGTAACCTTAAGGAGTCGGTTAGACGTACTTTGAGGTCCAAGTGAGAACTAGTAACCATTTCGAAAGTGTCTTAATGGCTTTCACCCCTCGGGGATGTATTATAGCTTGGAAATCACTTGCCAACTCCGTAATTGTCTCTCCACGTTCCTCAACTATCGAAGTCGATTATTTTGAAGAAGACAAAGAAATGTCTCTCTAAGTTTGGTATTTGAAGTCTTCATTTTTAAATAACATAAAATTTTTTGGGCTAAAAATATTTTTCGTGGAATTACTAACTTCCGAGATTCGGTTCAGACCTGCAGAAAATAAATGGGTTGCTCGAAAAACTTTCACAATCACGCCTCCCTAACCTTAAAATATTCCTCATAAAATTCAATAATAAAAATTTTGCTTCATTAAAAAAATAATAGAAGAATCTTCTGAGCAAACTCCTTTTCTGTTGTACCTATTGATTTAAAGAGTTCACTGTAAAAACGATCTAGGAGGACTTGGAGCTATAAACTTGAAAGATGAAATAGGCTGTGCAGGTGTCTAAAATGATTTCAGTCACATACGCCACTTCCCTCAAAACGTTTCTCCCTGAAAAATATTTGAAGAGCGTTTTGTGTTTCAGGTTATAAAATCACAAGAAAAGTTTATAACGGATACAAAAAAAAAAGTCTATCTCTTTCCCTTCTACATTTTTCATCGCAACCGTGGCAAATGGGATGACGACGCGGGCTATTTTTCAAAAGAGATCCTCCTATTATTTTTAAGATGGAACAGTCCTACTACACCCAGTTCCCTTTTTGGAAGTATAAAATATTATTGTCTTCATTGTCTCAATTTGTTGTCGGAAAATCTCTACAAAAAGTTCTGAATTAAACTTAGTGTCTTTTAAGGCTGTCACTTTGAGAATTTAGATCAGCTGGATGAAATAGTGGGGTCAATTTTTGAAAGGAGATATCTCTTAGGTCCTACAGACGTAGTTTTTCTTGGCCTACTTGGGAGATCAAAGACGACATTCCCTTTTTTTTCTGTCAAAGGGAATTCGTAAAATCCATTTTATATCAGGAAGTAAAGCCGATATGATTCAAAGTATCTATTTTATTACTCTAAACGGGATCACGACTTCATATTCAATATGGGAAGAGGAAATCGTGATTTCAATATAGAAGGTTTCCACGTCTCGAACATATTTTTCTCAATTTGATAGCATGGGAATTCCTAAGTGAAAATGAAAATTCTTTATTAATTGAAACTCTGAAAGGTGTCTTTACTGTGATATTTTATCCCCGAGGGTATTGCTAAAGGGAGCCGTTTGACTCTTCTAATAAAGTCAGGAGGATATTGAGTCACATCCAGTTCCAAACATTATTGCTGTATGTTCTCTCCCTCTTCGATGGGGTGGAATAAAAAAAATTGGTGGTGTAACTTTTTCACGAAAAAAAAATTCCTCTCGTTTCGCGTCAAATGTAAATAAAACACTAAATCTCTTCAGCAAAATGGAATTTTAAACTTTGCCATTTTTACGAGTGTTTTATTACGTTTAAGGGCACTAAACGACTTTAATTTCCTGTCTTTTTTTTACAAAAAAAAAAGGGAAAAAAATTTTTTGGACCATTTTTATATGGATTTTTTGAAGGTACGAAATGAGTATTGCGGACAAGCTTGAGAGGATCGTGTTTGAATAATTTTAGGCTGGCTAATCCTTCGTTAACGAAAAGAAGGGGATTATTTCATGAAAAAATGATGGCCCTACGGTAGCAGGGCTAAAGAATACGGACGTTTTCTTCTACTTTTGTACAGTAAACACCCAGTTTAGGCGTTTTTACTGTTTTTGGGGGAAAAACAATACAAAAAAACGCCTTTTTCAATATGCTTTGATGTTTTTTTTTGCTCAAATATCCTAATTCTACCAGACTTTTAGTTGCCACCATCTATTTTCGGGGGGGGGGGGGGGGGGTTAGAAGGAGTACCAATTAGGTACTCCTTATATTTTTAAAGAATTTTTGGTGAAAAAAATTTCCACTTTTTATTTATAATTTTTTTTTAGTAGGGAGAAATTTCATTCTTCTACCCATTACGAGAGGCACATCCCTAGGCCAAAGAGCCCATTATTTCTGAATTGACACTTAAAAAAATTTTCAAAAAAAAAGAACTTAGAAACTTTTCAAAAAAAAAAAAAAAAAAAGAAAAGAAAGAAAATAAGAAAACCGCACATTAAAAAAAACGGAAAATTAAAAAATAAAAATAAATAAATAACTCAAAAGAATGCAACTCAAAAAAATTTTTTGACAAAAACTTACAAAATTTTTCGAAAAAAAAAAAAAAATTCAGAACATTAAAAAAAAAACTTCCTCCTCCCTGTACTTCCCCTCCTTATACAGGGTGTCCGGAAACACATGGCAAGCGTCTGGGAGAGCGTTAAAAAGTGGTTTTACGAAAAAAAAGTTAAATGTAAACCCCCCTTAATTTAAATCAAGAATTTGATGGTGTAGTTTAAAATCCGCCTGGATATACAGGGTGTCCCAGACACAACCTAACTTCGTTATTTCAAATAAGAACCCCTATTTTTTATTTCAGATTCGTAATCTACGCAAATTTCAAGTAGATTTGAGTACTCATATGACGATTTTGGACAACTTTTAAAAAATGTCAAAATTTAGCGTTTTTTTTGCGCTAAAATCCGTTAAAATTGACCTAGGAGACTCGTTTTTTTTTAATTCCACTTATTTTTTCCCGAAGAATCCAACTGTCTCAAATTTGAGCATCTTCGCATTCTGCATCACGAGATTTCGTCGCTAATGGCCTTTTTACCCTGTATACTTCCTCCTCCGTTATACTTCCCCCTCCGTTATACTTCCCCTCCTATAAATTCCCCCCCCCCCCATATTGCTACTTCTCTGTAAGGAAGTTTTCGTTGGAAGCACTTCAAACGAGTACTTTTTTACATTTCCTTGCCTTTTTGACTAATTTGGCCAAGAATTTATCAATTTCCCTCAAGCAATTTTTTTTTTTGTCCAACAAAAACCCTGTTCAGAGTATGTCAGAAAATCCGTGAGTTCTTTTGCCGAAAAGCACTTTTTTCCAGGTTTTTGAGCCAAAATCGATGGAAAATACATTTACCGATATTTCCGCGGTCTCAAGACTAAGTAACCTCAGCCCATAAAGTTTTCCGAAATAAAGTTTTATTTTTGCGGTTTCACAGAATTACACTAGTCATACTTTCTAGTTTTCTACGATCTTTTCGCTGATTTAAGAAAAACAAAAGTCTCTTTAACATAATAACATCTCATTTTAAAGACTTCCCAACTGAATCTACCTTTAAACACTAAACGGTGAATTATAAATGAAATTTAAGAATTCCCTTTTCTGTTTTTATATTTATCAAGCGTTTTCATGAATAATTCTTCTGTTGTTTATTTATATAGACACGAAATATCCAAGTATTATTCTTATCACGGAATAACCGTTAACGTTTAATTTAAGTAAATATTTTTTTTTTGGGAAAAGGGAAAAGTAATCTTTCTTAAGCGAAAGTTATTTTTTTTCCCTTTATATAAATCACAGAAGGATTGCGGTAATCGAATAGAGGTCTGTTAAAGGTTCACAAGTTATTGAGTGGTGATATATTTCTCCAGTGGGACTATTAGAACGTCCGCCTCTGTTCTAACGCCGAGACTTTACTGCTTGAAAACCTTTATAAATGTAATTTCTTCCTATTCGAGCGAATTTACAAAAAAAGCGATACTTCAGAGAGCGAATCCTGTAGAATTTAAGTTTTAAAGTGGGGAAAAAAGTACTGGTTTGAAGAGCTTCCAACGAAAACTTCCTTAAAGAGAAGTATCTATAGGAGGGGGAAGTAAACGGAGGGGACGTAAAACGTAGTGGGAAGTATATGGAGGGGAAGTATAACGGAGGGGGAAGTATATGGGAGGGGAAGTATAACGGAGGGGGAAAGTATAACGGAGGGGAACTATAACGGAGTAGGAAGTATAACAGAGGGAGAAGTATAATGGAGGGGAAGTATAAAGGAAGGGGATTTAGTAGGAGGGAAAGTATAAAGGACAATTTGCAAGTTTGTTTTTGCGAAAAATTTTCAGGGTTTTTTTTTAATTTTTTAAGTTTTAACTTTTTTTTTCGAAAAATTTTCTTAGTTTTTTGTCCAAAAAAAATTTTTTTTTTTTCAAAAATTTTCGGGTTTTCCTTTTTTTTTTTTCGAAAAATTTTCGAAGTTTTTTTTCGAAAAATTTTTTAAGTTTTTTTGTCAAAAAAAAAAAAATTTTTTTTTCGAAAAATTTTCCGGGTTTTTCTTTTTTTTCTTTTCTTCTTTTTTTTTTTTTCGAAAAATTTTCTAAGTTTTTTTTTTCGAAAAATTTTCTAAGTCTCAAGGTAGAAATAATGGGCTCTTTGGCCTAGGGATGTGCCTCTCGTAAAGGGAGAAGTACGAAATTTCTCCCTACTAATAAAAGTAGTAATTAAAAAGTGGCATTTTTTTGCACCAAAAATTCTTAAAAAATATAAGGAGTAATTGGTGAAAATTTGGTGAAAATCGGATTAACGGTTCGGCCGCAGCGAATTTTTTAAAATTTCAAACAGACATATCTCCGCCATTTTTCGAAATTCAAAAATCGCCCTCGTCATATTCTTCTTCACCGGCTAAAGAAATTTGTGTAAAATTTGGTGAAAATCGGATGAAAACTGTGGCCGTAAAGTGTTCCGGAAAAAAATGCTACGGCCGGCCGGCACCACAGACAAAGTTGAGATCGGTAAAGATCAATATTCGATTTTACCCTCCGGACCCCGGAAGACCACTCCCCAAAAACCCGACATGGAGGGTATCACAATAACTTCTTTAAGGAAGTTAAAAGTAGGATTTTCTTGAGGGCATTGGTAGATTTGAAGTTTGGGTGAAATTGGTCTAAACATGGCTTTGAAGGTTTAGTACGTGCTTTGGGAACGTCAAATTTGTGTACTAAGTTTGCGGGAGCTAACTCCCCTTCTGTACAACACCGATCACACCTGGTTCCGTTATTAATTAGTTCCTAATACAAGGTCGTTTATAAGGATTCGAAACGTTAACTGCGCCTTCAGAAATCCACCGGGCACACATGGTTTGGAATTAGCAATGTGAGGGAACCGAAGGCGTATTTGCGGTCTACGTCGATTTCAAGTGGGATTTCGACCGTGAAATTCGAGGGGTCAGAGTGAAAATAAGGAAAGACCGCCGACCTATCCCTTTGTTGTGGCCAACTTCCCCAAATGAGTCCGCCCACGGTTTCAAACTCTTAATGAATTCATTCAAACATTATCGAAGCAAAAAGTTAAAAATAGCAAATTTTACATAATTTTTAACAAAATACAAAAAATTTTAAATAAATTTTCAACTTTTTCTGGCTAAATGAGCCTCTTCGTTGATTGATTCTTATTCTCCGGCGTCCCGTCAATCGAAAACTTTGGGGGTTTCCCCTTGTTTTTTGACCGATAATTCCTACTTTTACAGGTTCTCCGGAGTTTTCTTTGGTTTGCCGGCTAAAAAAGCATATTTGGATCCGTTTTATGGTCTATTTCTTCGATTTTTCGTCTAGTAAACCCCATTTTAATGAGTTTTAAGTTTTTCCTCCAGATCTCCTTTTGACCGAATTTTAGGCCTTTTTTTCTGTTCAGGAAAATTTGGGAAATTTAAAATTTGCAGCACGAAAAATGTGAAGCTCTGATGTGGTGACATTTTTTAAGGGCCCTGAATTAGCCGTCAGCTTCGAGTATCTTTCTACTTAAGAAACGACAGAAAAGAATTTTAAAAACGAGCCGAGCATCTGTCCTCTCCTGCTCTCTCCGCCCATATCTGTCACTCGGTGCCGGCGGAAAAAAAAAAACTTTTTCCATTTTCCCGAGGACGGTAAAGGTCGTTAGGAAAACTTGGTTGGCGCTTGTCAACAGGCACAACAATTTATATATCGCCCCTCCCACCTTTCAATTACTCTTCCCCAATCGTTTCTAATGGGATAAGCCAATCAATTATTTCATTTCTATTTTTCGGGGGATAAAAAACATTTAAAAAATTTGTTTTTCCTATGAAAAGAAAAAAAAGAGTTTTCTCTATGAATAGTTTAATTTTCATTAGACAATTCATTGAAGTTTATAATTTAATTCTAAGTGCACTAAAAAGTTGCAGGAATAATAATTGATATTTTTATGAAACTTTTATGAGTTTTTTTTCCCTCATCAATTAATGAATAATTCAATTTTTTCATATAATTAGAATTATTTATTAAAATTTAATTTTGAAAAATGTTCGGGGGAGGGATTTTGCGCCGGAGCGTGAGGGGCGGCGAATCGTGGTTTCGCCTTCAGTCGAGATCAACCGGGCGCCTAGGTCGTTTCTTCAACGGAACCCCCACCAATTCAAATATGGTTTAGTGATCACGCGTCTTCAAAATCAAGAAAAAAAATATGAATAAATTTTCCCCCATTCTTCTTTTCTTTTTTGCACCGAGTAAGTTTGATATTTTTCAAATTAATTTTTTTTTTCTCTTATTGGATTGAAATATTAATCTTTTTCCCCCGCGTAATCCAGGATGAAAATAATATCTTTTTCCTTTTCTCGCAATAAATCAAAAAAGTCCCGAGAAGAGCAATAGGTTCGCATGCAAGAATATTACCCACGCACACATTCAATACACTGCAAAAATCCAATTCATATCTGTCGAGAAATTGGCTCAAGCTACATACGATACGATTTCCATTTTTTGACTTCCTCTATATTTTTTATTTTTCAAGAGAAAGGCGAATTTATTTTCTTCCAAATCCAGTTTTTCCCCTGTAAAATTCAACCCAAAACGTCAGATGATGGGTGAATGATACCGGTCAATTGAAACTTAACGGAATCAAATCTATTGTACCCAGCTGATCGGAATCTACTCTATAATTTTTACGATGCGATTTCCATTTTTTGACTTCCTCTATATTTTTTTATTTTTCAAAAGAAGGCGAATTTATTTTCTTCCAAATCCAGTTTTTCCCCTGAAAATTCAACCCAAAACGTCAGATGATGGGTGAATGATACCGGTCGAATTGAAACTTAACAGAATCAAATCTATTGTGCCCAGCTGATCGGAATCTACTCTATAATTTTTTACGATGCGATTTCCATTTTTTAACTTCTTCTATATTTTTTTATTTTTCAAAACAAACTTAACAGAATCAAATCTATTATACCCAGCTGATCGGAATCTACTCTATAATTTTTTACGATGCGATTTCCATTTTTGACTTCCTCTAATTTTTTTTTCAAAAGAGGCGAATTTATTTTCTTCCAAATCCAGTTTTTCCCCTGCAAAATTCAACCCAAAACATCAGAAGATAATGGGTGAATGATACCGGTCGAATTCAAACTTAACAGAATCAAATCTATTGTACCCAGCTGATCTTTTTTTCCTTCCTTTTTTTCTTCCAAATCCAGTTTTTCCCCTGTAAAATTCAACCCAAAACGTCAGATGATGGGTGAATGATACCGGTCGAATCAAACTTAACAGAATCAAATCTATTGTACCAGCTGATCGGAATCTACTCTATAATTTTTTACGATGCGATTTCATTTTTTGACTTCTTATATTTTTTTATTTTTCAAAGAAAGGCGAATTATTTTCTTCCAAATCCAGTTTTTCCCCTGTAAAATTCAACCCAAAACGTCAGATAATGGGTGAATGATACCGGTCGAATCAAACTTAACAGAATCAAATCTATTGTACCCAGCTGATCGGAATCTACTCTATAATTTTTTACGATACGATTTCCATTTTTTAACTTCTCTATTTTTTTATTTTTCAAAAGAAAGGCGAATTTATTTTCTTCCAAATCCAGTTTTTCCCCTGTAAATTCAACCCAAAACGTCAGATGATGGGTGAATGATACCGGTCGAATGAAACTTAACGGAATCAAATCTATTGTACTCAGCTGATCGGAATCTACTCTATAATTTTTTACGATGCGATTTCCATTTTTAACTTCTTCTATATTTTATTTTTCAAAAGAGAGGCGAATTTATTTTCTTCCAAATCCAGTTTCCCCTGCAAAATTCAACCCAAAATGTCTGAAGATGATGGGTGAATAATACCGGGAAATCAAACTTAACAGAATCAAATCTATTGTACCCAGCTGATCGGAATCTACTCTTTATTTTTTTTTTTTACTATCCATGCTAGGATTTTTTTAACCTTTAAGGGTTGTTTCCTCTTGTTTCCGGAGGCTCGAGTGGGCTATTTTATCTTTTTAAGCAATGAAGATAGCGCCACTACTTCTCATCATTATTGGCTATTCTCTAATCGTTTTTTGCCAATCTGACGATTCAGGATTTCCCGAACGTAAATTTAGGTCCCTTTTTATTTGTTCATCTCGGTAGAAATCGTTTTTGATAAAATTTTATAAGATAAGAGTTTTAAACATTCATGATATTCTGGTTCACGACAGTAATAAGAGTCTTAGTAAAGTGCTTAGGAAGAAAATTCCCTCCCCGCCGACAATAAACTCCCCGACGTTTTTAATCATCAAACTTATTCTCGAAAAGTCCTCAGAATTCTCTCACCCGACTTTTTTACTCATGCAATCATATTTCATGCCTTATAATTTTTCCATTTATTCACTTTTATGTTTTAATTTTGAGGATCAGTTTTTTAAGGGAAATTTTAGGACAACAGGTAGAAGTAAAATCGTAATTTTACTAGTTTTATGGGGGAAAAACGTATGGGTTATAAGGTTATTTTGGATTGGTAACTTTTGAAGTTAATTTTCGGAGTTTTGTGACAAACGGTTGCTCTTGATCAAAACTGTAGTTTGTGAAGTCGTACCATTATAAACGACGAAAAGAGGCCGGAGTTGAATTAAAGGCCTTCTGCACAAGTCAGAGCCATATCTAGCGGAAAAACTCGAATCTGTTCCAAGTTTTATGACGTGAAGTCACTGGGAAATAAAAATGATAAAGGAATACTTCAGTTAAAAAAATGTTGTATCTAACCATCCACGGCCTGGGGATTTTAAAATTTTAAAATCTCAATTTACACCAAGATACAGGGTGTCCGGACATGGCAAGCGTCTGGGAGAGCGTTAAAAAGTGGTTTTACGAAAAAAAGTTAAATGTAAACCCCCCTTAATTTAAATCAAAGAATTTGATGGTGTAGTTTAAAATCCGCCTGGATATACAGGGTGTCCCAGACACAACCTAACTTCGTTATTTCAAATGAGAACCCCTATTTTTTATTTCAGATTCGTAATCTACGCAAAATTTCAAGTAGATTTGAGTACTCATATGACGATTTTGGACAACTTTTAAAAAATGTCAAAATTTAGCGTTTTTTGCTCTAAAATCCGTTAAAATTGACCTAGGAGACTCGTTTTTTTTTAATTCCACTTATTTTTTCCCGAAGAATCCAACTGTCTCAAATTTGAGCATCTTCGCATTCTGCATCACGAGATTTCGTCGCTAATGGCCTTTTTTTTGTTAGAACCCAAATTTTTAGTTCAGAAATGAAAATTAGCACTTGTTGAAAGGAATTTTTCTTTCGGACCACAAATTTGAAAGAGCTACAGCGTCTTTTGTGTTATGCATCAAAAAAAATTCCGTCAACAAATCGCTAATTTCATTTTTGAAGTATGGAATTTGGAGTTAACTTCAAAAAAGGCCATTACCGACGAAATCTCGTGATGCAGAATGCGAAGATGCTCAAATTTGAGACAGTTGGATTCTTCGGGAAAAAATAAGTGGAATTAAAAAAAACGAGTCTCCTAGGTCAATTTTAACGGATTTTAGCGCAAAAAACGCTAAATTTTGACATTTTTTAAAAGTTGTCCAAAATGTCATATGAGTACTCAAATCTACTTGAAATTTTGCGTAGATTACGAATCTGAAATAAAAAATAGGGGTTCTCATTTGAAATAACGAAGTTAGGTTGTGTCTGGGACACCCTGTATATCCAGGCGGATTTTAAACTACACCATCAAATTCTTTGATTTAAATTAAGGGGGGTTTACATTTAACTTTTTTTCGTAAAACCACTTTTTAACGCTCTCCCAGACGCTTGCCATGTGTTTCCGGACACCCTGTATAAAACTACTTTGAGCTTTTGCTTTCAAAAAATGGATCACCTCTGACAACATTCTTGGAATGTAAATTATAAATCACAGGTATAAAAGCACTCAGGAAATTGTTTGAGGGGAAATAAATAAAATAAAAACTGAAGCTTTTTTCAATATCAAAAGTCAACATGGAATCTAATTTTTTTAAAACTTTAAAAAGAAAAAAGGTATTTTTTGAGATCCAATTTAGGTCGCCAGGATTAAAATTGTCCCGGAGGCGTATCCAATCGACCTTATGGGGTGTTAAAAATTAAACATGGCGACAGCTGAAAAAATTTAATCAAAACCGGATATTTTTTTAAATCGTAAATTGTCTTTATATATAGGGAAAAGATAATAGAACGAAAGCAATCGGGCGAAAACCACTTTCGAGTAATTAAGTTCGGCGTTTATAAACGTTGTATACGGTGACTCGATTATAAGGGTGCGGTTATCTACTGTCAGCCCCTAGCAGTAACGCGAGCCCGAATGGGCTTTAGTTGTGTGAGTTCACAGTTTGCAAAATTTCGGAGATAATTTCAGAGGTCGGGAACCGAATGGTTACGCATAAAATTAAAGGGGGGGGGGGGATTAAACGAAAACAAAACGATATTTCGATCAGACGAAAGTCAGCGACCAAAAGGTTCTTTTCTCCCTTAATCCCTAATTCGTTCAAAGTAAAATCCCTAAATGTAAAAGAGTCACCACTGATGAAAATCCTGACTTCAAAAATCAAATCAAGTGCATCCAGCTGATCCAAATCCACTAATTTTTCAGCCATCCCCCCCCCCCCCCCCCATAACCAGAATTTTTCCTAGATTTTCGGACGTTTTCTCGGTTTTTCTGACTATGGCAGATTCTTCAACTCCGAAATCTTCGATTTTCCAATCAAAAGACCTTGTTTAAAAGAAATTTTAGCCGTTTTTTCGGTTGATTTTCATAGATTGTCGAAGAAAGCACATTTTAAGTCCTAATCACTCGATTTTAATTTTTTGTCTAGGGAATCTTATTTTTTCTGGTTGGCTTTTCTTCAATTCTTTTGATCGGGAGAGCCTCTTCAAACTCGAATTTCGGCCTTTCTTCTCGGTTCCAATCACTAGTCAACTTCAATATTTTTTATCTGCGGAAAGCAAAGAATGGTTGAGGGTGGATTTGAAACAGCTGGATGCAATAGATTTGATTCGCTTGTGCCGATGTTTGAATTTGACGGGGAATAGTTTGCACTAAAATTCAAAAAATAACATATCGTAACGTTAGTACTAACACCGGCTATCTCATTTTTCCTAGGTTTTCTGGGGAGCCAAAATACGGATTAATTTCTCATAGGAATCAATGCATCACCTGTTGGCTAAATCGTGAACTACTCGTTTTCTGTTGGTAATAGGGTTAAACTACCAACGGAATTGATTCTTCACAAAATTTACCATCAGAAACAATGCCAAACTCAAAATTGATAAAAAATGAGAGAGCCTGTGTTAGAAATAACGCGACGATATGATAGTTCAGCCAAAGTATAGAAGTCAACGGAACACACGGATACGAAAACATACTTTTGTTGTATTTTTCATGTTATTCTTTTAAAAAACGAAAAAAGGGATTTGAATTTTACTGGTATTACTAAATCAGGCGATTGCGCATTTTCTGAGGACGAAAGAAAAGAAATGAGGCGCTCCGGGTACGAAGGGCGAACTCAACAAAACGTAGTCTCGAGTTATTCGCATTTTAAAGTTTTATGTTACGGGCGAACTCAACAGAAAAGTTATGCCCTGGAATGGGAAAAGGAGTGGGGGTTGTGGACTAGGATGTGGAGTTCGCCATTCGTACCCGCTCGGATATCGCAGTTAGAGCTTTGCCGCATATCGGTTTTTACGTATTTAAAGGGGGAAAAAAGGGCGAACTCAACATAAAAATTATATGGGTGTATTAACCAAGAGGTCTAGACTCTGAAAATGAAAAAAAAAAAATTTGTCCGATGTTGAGTTCGCCCTTCGTACCCGCTCGGATATCGCAGTTAGAGCTTTGCCGCATATCGGTTTTTACGTATTTAAAGGGGGAAAAAGGGCGAACTCAACATAAAAATTATATACCCGTATTAACCATTTCATTATTCATTATTCTGAAAATGAAAAAAAAAAATTTGTCCGATGTTGAGTTCGCCCTTCGTACCCGGAGCGCCTCAAATCTACCTTTTAGTCCCTGCTACCGCAGGGCCATGTTTTAAAATTCATTTTCCGGAGTTTTCTCGATTTCTCGGCTTTGTTGGACGTTTCCCACTTTTTTTTTTTTTTTTTTTTTTTTCAAAAAAAAAATTAAGTTAAATATGGAGGAAATGGGGACATTTGCTTTTTTAAGCTTTAAAATAATAAAAAGAGACTTGGATTTATACTGAAAGTTCAATAATTTAAAAAATAGTAAATAAAAAGCAGGTGGCGTTTCCCGAGGCAATCAGAATGCAAAAGCACGATCCCCCTTTCGCTTTGGGCTTCCGCTGTTTTCTCAAGAGCTCCGGCTGACACTCGAGGAGGGGAGGTAATTAAATTTAAAGTGCCGAGAAAATTATGTCTACACGTTTACGCTGTCCCGTTTTAAAACCGTCCAGTCAAGTCCTCCCTCCATAAAGCACCCACCTCCTCCCTTCACTCTAAGAGCGGAAACAACCCACCATTCCTCTTCCACGCCTTTAAACTGTTCCGCACTTAATACTCACATTGTTACTAATCTCCGGCTCGTGTTTCGGTTGAATTGCCTTTGTCCCCTCCACTTCCCCACGCAGTCGGATTTATTTTACGTTTTAATCTCGGGAAAACCGGATAATCGGGCAAAAAGACCAAATTTACATAACGGAATCGATTTTTTTTTTCACTTCTCTAACGCATTTCCATCCGAATTATGCGCGCTAATCGTGAATTCATATTGAAAATACAGTCTCTTGGGCAGTGATACGTGCCCGCGCTAATGCGAACATCAAAAGCTTAAAGTGATTTACCATCGGTTCGTTTCAAAACCGAGTCAAATAATCCGCTTGAATGGGTTTTCCCTATTGTCCATCTATACATAATTAAATATCTTCTTTTGTTAATCTAGGTGTATTCCCTTGCTCCACTTATTTCACAAATAATTATTTAAAAATTAATGTTTTTTGGTTCAGGGTGCTCCGGGATTTCCATTCTTCACCAGGCTAAGGGCAGAGGCTTTCCGTAAAAAAATCCTCTTTTTTCCCAGGGTTTTTAGGTCTTTTTTTTCTCACTTTTTAAAAGACAAAATACGGGCTCTATCCAACTGCGCCGAAAAAGGCCAACTGCGCCGGGACTCCAAGGGTACCTCTAATCCGCTGTCATTACCGATACCAACTGCGCCGCATACCAACTGCGCCGAAATTATTTATTTTGGGGAAAACGAAACATAGGCACCTTTCACCCGGCCTTAATGATTAAAAATGGGGAAAAAAAAAAGACTGTACCTAAGGAATCTAGGAACGAGGTAGCGTAGGATGCGCTCGTTGGATACCACTAGGGGTAATTTTTTCCTCTCGCGAGGATGCGATCGTAAGATACCTCTAGGGGTTAATTTTTTCCTCTCGCGAGGATGCGGTCGTTAGATACCTCTGGGGGTTAATTTTTTTCCTCTCGCGAGGATGCGCTCGTTAGATACCTCTAGGGTGTTAATTTTTTCCTCTCGCGAGGTTGCGCTCGTTAGATACTTCTATGTTTATTTATTTTGTTCGGCGCAGTTGGTCATAAGCTTAGAGCCCAAGAGATTATCTGATAGGACTCCCGGCGCAGTTGGCAATAATTTTTCAATCCAGGTAGTCACTTCGGCGCAGTCGGTAGTCAGCCCAAAATACCCTTGGAGAACGCAATTGAAATTTGACTATTATTTGGATGTAGGTAACTTTGATAGTAAATAACGTTTAAAAAAAAATCACAAAATTTAGAGGGTTAAACTAATTTTTTGGCCTATATCAACGATTTTTTCGTCTGAGAAAATTCCTTTATGCTGATTCTCAGGCATTTCTTCGGTATTCCGCAAAAAAGTCACTTGTAACACATTTTTTTTTTCGCCTCCTTAGGAATCCCATATTTACTGGTTTGCGGGAGTTTCCTTTCCTTCTAAGTCCTTCTAACTCCTTCTAACTCAATCCACCCCTCTTCGGAATCTCATTTTCCGGCTTTTTCCAGGCAATGAGGCCTCTCTAAACCCGAAGTTCGACGTTTCTCTCGTTTTTTGTCCAAAAACTGGATTTTTGGGAGTTTTTTTCTTCGGTTTTTTTGTTCATACCTCTTTAAACCCGTTTTTTTATTTTTGCCATTTCCCCCGGTTCTTTTGCTGGGTGTTTTTTGACTATTACAGTAGACCCTCGTTTATCCGAACTAATTGGTTTTCGACTAAGCACGGATAACGCGAAAAACGGATAATCGAGGGTTTTTTTTTTTGAGAGAGTTTAATAATTTTATTGGCATCGAAAATGATGTAACTATAAAGTTTCGTAGTCATTTTATGGTTCTAAACGATAAATAAAAGGTAAATAAATATTTAAAAAACATTTATTTAGTTAAAACAAAAGTATGTAGGGAGTAAAAAAATTAAAATTGATGAATGACAGATGAGAATTGTGCCTTACTCCCTTATACTTCCCCTCCCTTGTACTTACCCCTCCGTTATACCTCCTCCTTTTTACTTCCCCATCCGTTATACTTCCCTCCATTGTACTTCCCCCTCATTTATACTCCCCCTCCAATATTTTACTTCTCTTTAATTAAGTTTTCGTTGGAAGCTCTTCAATAATAGAGAGTTTTAGCTACTCGTATTTTGGTCCATTCGTATTACGAATAGAAATCCCGAGTAGCCCTATTCGGAGGTTCAGAATTTAGAGTTTTAGCTACTCGTAACACGAGTAGAGCTAGCGCTCCAAGCGGAATTGAACGAAGCTGAGAACAGTAGGGACCGTTGGGTTTTGTTTGTGTAACCGTCAGTGAAGTTATTTCTCTATTTCTAACATTCATATTTTAAAAGTCAGAAATGGATTAGAAAGTTTAGATCTTTTGTACGAGGAAACGTTCGAATAGTTGGTATTTCTCGAAGCTGTCGAAGTTGATTGAAATGTTTGTAACCTTCGTGTAAGTTAACCGCAACGACTTTAACTTGGCTAACGCCTGTTTTTTTTTTTTAAATTTATAAGCTTTTAATACCATAAATTTGTAATAATTAAAAATTTAATTAAAATTTTAGAAGAATTCTGTGTTATTTTATCCTTTTTGATTACATTTAATACTTTTAACGTGTTCGTTGGACTAACCTCACTTCTATTCGTTTTACGAATGCCACTCGGAGTCGGCAACGAGTAGATCTTCTCGTTTCGTAACACGAATACGACTCAGAGCCCACTCGTATACGAGTAGGGCTATTCGTGTTACGAATAGACCAAAACACGAGTTGCTAAAACTCTCTATTATTTCTGAGAACTAGTTCCCGGTTTCGACAAAAATTATTATGTAGGTACTTTCCTTCACAAGAAAGACTTAAGAAGTCATAGAAACTGGCAATAAATATCATTTTTGTAAACAAATTTTTCGGAGAAATGAGATAACGAAAAGACGCACAGTGGGGCCAAATGGAAATTCGTGGCCAAAATGGGGAAAAATTAATCAAATATTTATGGCATGAATTCACGCAGATTAGTTTCTATAACCCTTAACTAACGTAACTTTATTGGAAATATGTGAAATTATTTTTTTCCTCCTACAGCAGGTTTTTTTGTTGCAAATCCTACAATTGATCCTTTTCTGTTTATTTACTTAATTAACTGTAATGCCCTTGTTTTTTTGAATTTCGCTGGGTATCATTCAATTGACATCTATGTTGAGAAGTCGAAACACAATTTTTGTTAACAATGGATCACTTTTCGGCAGGTAACTAATATAATTTTATAGCTATTTCCATGTCTCCTAGTGCTTTTTTTTTTAAAAAATGCGATTTTTCTCGGTTGCCACGGGTTTCCTCGACCATTCTTTCAAAACTAAAACATTGAACTGTATATAACAACGCCACGTTGACAGAAATTGCCCGAGTTGCTTTTCTTTTTTTGGCGAATTTTTTAAGTTGACAACTTTGACCAAAATTTCGACTTTCACCAAAATTAATCTTTGACTCAGGGTATTATTTGGATATGGCAAGAGGGTTATAATCTAATACTTTCGTCCTACCAATTTTAGCTTCTTTGCGGACCCTTCTTAGCAGAAAAAGAAGGATATTCGTTCAAAGTCATTGCTTTGCTAAAAGCACCAGAAGCGGAAAGTGAATAAGTAGTCGGAAATTGAAAAAAATTAATTTGATAGATTTTTTTATTATATTTTAAATCAAAATTAATTAGGTAGATTTTTTTATTTCATTTTAAAACAAATTTAACCGTTTATTTGTTAATTTTACCCCCAATCCAATATCCAGTGCCCGAAAATACTAAGATTAATGCAATAATTTGAAAATTTTCAAAATAACCGCTTGAAACTTATCAAAAATATTTTTAAATGCTGTTTTCTGGTTTAGAATCCAAAAATACATATAAATGGAGAGTTTCAGAATTTTGGCCATGATTCAAATTTGGCCCCACTGTGAGGACGGTGAGAACCAATAATGGTGACCTTCCTAGAATATCGAGCATAAAAAACAGCAAGTTTCATTATTTTTTAACTTCCTTAATTTTAACTCTCTCGTTTATCCGTTCATGAACGGATAATCGAAGGTGAAAATCTGAAAAAAAAAAAAAAAAAAAAAAAAAAAAAAGCGCGGATAACCGAGGTACGGTTAAACGAGGACGGATAAACGAGGGTCTACTGTATTTGGATGTTGGTAACTTTGATAGTAAATACGTTTGAAAAAATAACAAATTTTAGAGGGTTAAACTAATTTTTTGGCCTATATCAACGATTTTTTCGTCTGAGAAAATTCCTTTATGCTGATTCTCAGGCATTTTCTTCGGTATTCAGCCCAAAATGTCACTTGTAACACATTTTTTTTCGCCCCCTTAAGGAATCCCATATTTACTGGTTTGCAAGAGTTTCCTTTCCTCCTAAGTCCTTCTAACTCCCTTCTAACTCATCCACCCTTCTTCGGAATCTCATTTTCCGGCTTTTTCCAGGCAATGGGGCCTCTCTAAACCCGAATTTCGACGTTTTTTCTCTCGTTTTTGTCCAAAAACTGGATTTTTGGGAGTTTTTTATTTCGGTTTTTTGTTCAAACGTCTTTAAACCCGTTTTTTTTTCTTTTTGCCATTTTCTAACTCAATCCACCCTTCTTCGGAATCTCATTTTCCGGCTTTTTCCGGGCAACAGGGACTCTCTAAACCCGAATTTCGACGTTTTCTCTCGTTTTTTTTTGTCCAAAAACTGGATTTTTGGGAGTTTTTTATTTCGGTTTTTTGTTCAAACGACTTTAAACCCGTTTTTTTCTTTTTTATTTTCCACAAAATAAATATTCAAAAACCAAGCATTTACGGTACTTTAAGGCATCAACTTCATCCCTGAAAAAAATCTAATAAAAGACTGGAGGCCGAAAAAAAAAATCTAGAAAGAAGTTCGAATAGGGTAAGTGGAAGGCTTTCAGTTTCTGCGGGCGCGAACAAACAATTCGGGCGAGAATCAGTTGAGTCAGTTAAGGAATAAATGTAAATGCTCGAAGGAGAGAGGAAATTTCGTGTTTGAATAAGAAAAACTCCCGTGAGCGGGGGAAAAAAAAAGGAGCCGAGAAAGAAAAAAATCTAGAAATAAAACCACGGAAATACAAAATATTTCGTTAGGTCCAAAGAAAATTAAAACTTTCCTTAGCTAAGGAGAACATAACTAGTGTTTAACAGCACGAACCCTTTTTTATTCGAATAAGGAATGATATAATTTTTGTTTTAAATGAGGCGCTCCGAATACGAAGGGCGAACTCGACATCGGACAAATTTTTTTTTTTCATTTTCAGATTCTAGACCTTTTGAAAAATACACCCATGTAATTTTATATTGAGTTTCCCCTTTTTTCCCCTTTAAAATACGTAAAAACCGATATGCGGCAAAGCTCTACTCTCAACCTTTTTATTTAATTTTTTTTTCTTTTCGAGATTTGGTGATTTTTAAAAACCCTTTTCTCTATGATTCTATGATGATTCTAAAATCTCGCCACGAAATTCCAGAGAGTGACTTTTACGTCGAGTTCGCCCTTAACAGAAAACTTTAAAATGCGAATATCTCGAAACTACGTTTTGTCGAGTTCGCCCTTCGTATTCGGAGCGCCTCAAATGTAGACAAAAAAAAAATCGGATGATCTGATACGTGATTACTGATTAGAGAAGGGAAGTTAAAAGAGAGATAAACCTTTTCATATTGTGTTAAACAAAATGATTACAACGCTATTTGAATAGTAAAAACGAGAGATTTCGATAGCGGCGGAGCTTCCCCACAGAACAAGTTCTCCGTTGCGTTTTTCCTCGCTTCAATAACACCATCCGTCGAAGCGCGTATTATAAAATGCTATACGACCCGTACGAAATTGGTGGGAGTTCGTCGGGTGAGCACTCAAACTGACGGTTATTGCCGCCTACCGAATGCACACGTATCCCTCAAATCACCGAGTTTCTACCCTTCACGTAAATAAGCCTGATTTACGCCAGGGGCCTAAACATAAATCATTGTTTTTATCGGTGTTTTATATCAAGCCCGAACAAAATATATTTTATGGTAAACAAAAGTTTATCTTATTTATTGACCACAGCATTCATTTAATTCCCATAATGGACTCTCAATATCGGGAATTTAAAATAAAAATTATTTACCAAAATATTGTTTATAAAATTAATCTTGAACACCTCTGATTATTTTTCGGATATTTTCAAAGGTTTCTTTTCGTTCTGAAGGCTTTGTGGAGCCGTTTACATCCCAGGGGGTGAAATTAGCTCGGAAAATGTAATTAAAGTAGAAAGAACTCGAGTCAAAAGGATGATTCACCTTCTTCTAAGGAGTCTCGAAGAACAATGAGTAAAATGGCGAAGGGTAGGGGACTAATCTTCGCCGTTTTCTCAGCGAAGTTGATGACACTCTCATTGTTTGATTCAGTTATTAACGCCGGTTTTCAGATTGACGTTAAAAAAAATCAAGATCGAAAATGATTCGTCATTAAAAAAGGCTTTCTTAGCTCAAAAATCAAGGAAAACGAATGGAAAAACTTCCAAAAAGGGATTCTTTTTGATTGTGGTACAATCTAGGAGAAATAATCCGAACCAAACAAAGCTAAAAACGTTTGGCTGACTACCGACTGCGCCGAAGTGACTACCTGGATTGAAAATTATTGCCAACTGCGCCGGGAGTCCTATCAGATATCTCTTGGGCTCTAAGCCTATGACCAACTGCGCCGAACAAAATTAATAAACAATAGAGGTATCTAACGAGCGCAACCTCGCGAGAGGAAGAAAATTAACACTTTAGAGGTATCTAACGAGCGCATCCTCGCGAGAGGAAAAAAATTAACACCCTAGAGGTATCTAACGAGCGCATCCTCGCGAGAGGAAAAAAAGTAACCCCAGAGGTATCTTACGAGCGCATCCTCGCGAGAGGAAAAAAATTAACCCCCTATGGTATCCAACGAGCGCATCCTACGCTACCTCGTTCCTAGATTCCTTAGGTACAGTCATTTTTTTGGGCTCTATCCAACTGCGCCGAAAAAAGGCCAACTGCGCCGGGACTCTAAGGGTACCCCTAATCCGCTGTCATTACCGATACCAACTGCGCCGCATACCAACTGCGCCGAAATTATTTATTTTGGGGAAAACGAATCATAAGCACCTTTCACCCGGCCTTAATGATTAAAAATGGAAAAAAAATGACTGTACCTAAGGAATCTAGGAACGAGGTAGCGTAGGATGCGCTCGTTGGATACCACTAGGGGTTAATTTTTTCCTCTCGCGAGGATGCGCTCGTAAGATACCTCTGGGGTTACTTTTTTTCCTCTCGCGAGGATGCGCTCGTTAGATACCTCTAGGGTGTTAATTTTTTTCCTCTCGCGAGGATGCGCTCGTTAGATACCTCTAGGGTGTTAATTTTTTTCCTCTCGCGAGGATGCGCTCGTTAGATACCTCTAGGGTGTTAATTTTTTCCTCTCGCGAGGTTGCGCTCGTTAGATACTTCTATTGTTTATTTATTTTGTTCGGCGCAGTTGGTCATAGGCTTAGAGCCCAAGAGATTATCTGATAGGACTCCCGGCGCAGTTGGCAATAATTTTTCAATCCAGGTAGTCACTTCGGCGCAGTCGGTAGTCAGCCATTTTATTTTCCATTTTTAATCATTAAGGCCGGTGAAAGGTGCTTATGATTCGTTTTCCCCAAAATAAATAATTTCGGCGCAGTTGGTATGCGGCGCAGTTGGTATCGGTAATGACATCGGATTAGGGGTACCCTTGGAGTCCCGGCGCAGTTGGCCTTTTTTCGGCGCAGTTGGATAGAGCCCAAACGTTTTTGAATTTGCTCCCAATTTACAAAAAATTGACTGTGGTTAGGAAAAAACTGTCTTAGTTTTTAGCTTTAATAAACACCCATAAATTTAAATACAAACTCAATTTATCGAACTTTTTATTTTAATCATAAAAAAGCCTACAGTCTCCTCGCAAAATTGGAGCAAAACTTCAAATAAAAAAGCCGTCGTATCAAGTGGTTGGAATCTTCTTAACTTTTTTTTGTGTTCACAGGGCCTTTTTTTTTTTCTTTTTTTAATTACTGCAAATAATCCCCTTTCACTTATTTCGTTGTTTAATTTTTTTAGAATAATACAATTTATTATAAATTAAAACGACCGCTTTATTAGAAAAACATAAAGTAAAACGTGTGGAGGAAAAAGAAAAAAATACCAGGGAAAGATAACTTTATCAAAAGTCATAAGTCGGCTTGGCGGTAATTGGATTACAAGCAGAGGCTTCTGTTTTGCTGATAATTAGAGCACTCCCTTTCTTCTATATACGTCACTAATCCCTCCTAACAATACGATACGGCGGCATCCATTCTACTATTCCCAATAGAAAAACCTCTTTTTTTTAACAGCAAGAAAGGACTTAAATAAAAATAGGTGCTTTTTTTATATTTAGAAAAATACTTTAATAAAAAATTCCTTAGGTTGAAATGAAAGCTAGAAGATTCAAATAAGGAGACATCGGGGCCTTGTCTCGGGGTGAGAGAAAGAAGAGGGCTTAAAATGAGACATTTACCTTTTCTTTTCCAACGTTTATAAAAGATTGAAAGAGCTAAAATAAATAAAAAGAAAAACTTTGAATGGAAAAATTAAAAGGATCTTCATACCTTGCGGTGGCGGAATGCTACTACATCTCAAGTTTCAAAAATTAATAATTAATTAACTTTTTCTTTTTATAATTAGGTTCAGAATTGTTTTCTAAAGTTATTAACTGAAAAGGAAGATTGGGCGAAAAGCACTAATGTAACATGGAGTAATGAGTGTAACAAGTTAATGGATACGTTGCCACGGGTTACTCCCTTTCAAGAAATTTGTTCTTAAGAAAATACGAGCCTCTACGAACATTTCAATGCATAGATTGAAAAGGGGTATTATTCAACAGAAAAAAAGAACTAGTTTGAAGAGCTTCCAACGAAAACTTCCTTAAAGAGAAGTTAAAATATAGAATGGGGAAGTATTAAAGAGGGGAAGTATAATGGAGGGGAAGTACAACGGAGGGGGAAGTATAAAGAAGGGAAATATAACGGAGAGGGAAGTACAGAGAGGGGAAGTATAACCAAGAGAGAAGTATAACGGAGGGGGGAGGATAAAGGAGGGAAATATAACGGAGGGGAGGTACAAGAGAGGGGAAATATAACGGAGGAGAAGTGCAAGAGAGGGGAAGTATAACCGAGAGGGAAGTATAACGGAGGGGGAAGTATAACGAATAGGATGTATAAAGGAGGGGAGTATAACGGAGGGGAATGTTTTTATTTGAAAATTTTCCTACTTTTTTTTATTTGAAAAATTTGACGAGTTTTTATTTGCAAAATTTTCCAATTTTTTTAAGGAGGGGAAATATAACGGAGGGGGAGGTACAAGAGAGGGGAAGTATAAAGGAGGGAAATATAACGGAGGGAGAAGTACAAGAGAGGGGAAGTATAACCGAGAGGGAAGTATAACGGAGGGGGAAGTATAACGGATAGGAAGTATAAAGGAGGGGAGAATAACGGAGGGGAATGTTTTTATTTGAAAAATTTTCCTACTTTTTTTATTTGAAAAATTTGTCGAGTTTTTATTTACAAAATTTTCCAATTTTTTTTTTTCAAAATTTTCCAATTTTTTTTCAAAATTTTCCAATTTTTTTTTCAAAAATTTTCCTACTTTTTTTATTTGAAAAATTTGACGAGTTTTTATTTGCAAAATTTTCCAATTTTTTTAAGGAGGGGAATATAACGGAGGGGGAGGTACAAGAGAGGGGGAAGTATAAAGGAGGGGAATATAACGGAGGGAGAAGTACAAGAGAGGGGAAGTATAACCGAGAGGGAAGTATAACGGAGGGGAAGTATAACGGATAGGAAGTATAAAGGAGGGGGAGAATAACGGAGGGGAATGTTTTTATTTGAAAAATTTTCCTACTTTTTTTATTTGAAAAATTTGTCGAGTTTTTATTTACAAAATTTCCAATTTTTTTTTTTCAAAATTTTCCAATTTTTTTTCAAAATTTTCCAATTTTTTTTTCAAAATTTTCCTACTTTTTTTATTTGAAAAATTTGACGAGTTTTTATTTGCAAAATTTTCCAATTTTTTTAAGGAGGGGAAATATAACGGAGGGGGAGGTACAAGAGAGGGGGAAGTATAAAGGAGGGGAAATATAACGGAGGAGAAGTACAAGAGAGGGGAAGTATAACCGAGAGGGAAGTATAACGGAGGGGAAGTATAACGGATAGGAAGTATAAAGGAGGGGAGAATAACGGAGGGGAATGTTTTTATTTGAAAATTTTCCTACTTTTTTATTTGAAAAATTTGTCGAGTTTTTATTTACAAATTTTCCAATTTTTTTTTTTCAAATTTTCCAATTTTTTTTCAAAATTTCCAATTTTTTTTTCAAAATTTCCAATTTTTTTTGAAAATTTTCCATGATTAATTTTTTTTTGTGCGTTTGTTTTCTGAAAAAAATTTAAGTTCTTTTTTTTCGAAAATTTTATTAAGTGTCAAGGTAGAAATAATGGGATATTTGCCCAAGAGACGTCCCTCGAGTATGGCGTGGAAGTATGAAATTTCTCCCTACTAAGATGATAATTAAGTTTAAAAAATGATAACTTTTTAAACACCAAAATCGTAAAAAATATAAGGAGTAATAATGAAAATTTGGTGAAAATCGGACCAACGGGCTAATTTTTTAAAATTTCAAACATAGATATCTCCGCCATTTTTTCGAAATTCAAAAATCACCCTCGTTAGTTTCTTATTCACCGACTACAGACAATTTGGTGAAAATCTAGTAAAAATCGGCTGAAAATTGTGGCCGTAAAGTGTTCCGGAAAAAATGGTACGGACGGACGGCCGGCACCACAGACAAAGTTGAGATCGGTAAAGATCAATATTCGATTTGATTCGGGGTCTGGAAGACCCTTCCCCACAAACCCGACGTCGAGGGTATCACAATAACTTCTTTATGGAAGTTAAAATCAGAGCTACAAATCCATTTAAAACACTATTTTGTTGATAATCAATAAGGAAATTGGCTGAGCACATTGTAGGTGAAGTACTATTGGGAACTTCTAGTTTAATAACTATTCGTTATTGTATATTGAGCTTGTATTTAATGGAATTCATAGGTTTGCTCATGATGTAACCAATTTGTTTCCAAATATTGTAACCGATAATTTCACGAAGGGAAATTTTTTTTTTTGAAATTTTGGTGCAATAGAGAAAGTAAACAGTTGATGAAAAGGGGGCAGCATTTTGGTAAAACAATCTATGATTACATAGGTATCATTGACTTGTAGCGGAACCATAGTATGATTGTGAATCTTATTGGCGTTCTGTGCTGTCAACCAGTCCCCCCTCTCGTATTGTTAAAAGCGCGATTGTTCGGGTTTTGACGTTAATGGTTTTCTGTATCGAGCCCGCGAAAAACGATAATAATTCATTCGCAAAGTTTAAATCTTACTTGGGCGTGGATATTAAATTTGAATATTCAGAGGACAAAAAGTTTTTTGGAAGGGGGAATACTTGGGAGGCTATTAGACGCAATCTGTCTTAGTCATGAAGATGTTAAAACTTGCGGGAGGGGATGTCTAGATGGATGCCTATCGACACCATCCATTTACCAGATTTATTCCATGCATAAACACGGGAAACTCCGTCATAAATAAGACCGGTTTCGGGGGTATCGGGGGAAAAGCCTAAGTGAGAACCGCCGTCGTTTTTGTTCTCGATGACAATCCCACCTGTACCCCTTATAAATATTTCAAAGGGTTGAAAGAAAAGAAGGGCTACGGAATTTGAGAGTAAACCTTCAAGATAGGTGTAAATTCCTCTTGTTGCAATAGTATAGCGTGAAAGGTCTGATAGAAGTCTCCGAGGTAAGCCCTAATACAAGATAAGCTATACCACCCTTCAACGGAAAATCCACAACCACACGAAACAAACTTTAATCTAAAATTTTTTCTTAAAAAAATTACTTCTTCAGGTACGTCAAGAATTAGTTACTCGGGGTCCAAAAGGGCCCCACGGTTGCTATTCTTTTTTGACAAGATGATCTGTAGAAACGTATTTTGTCATTTTGAAGAAAGTGCGTATAAAATCGAGTAAACCCACCTTTTTTAGCCTGTTTTCATTGGCTATTTGGCGTCCCAGCAACCTCCTTTTGAGCAAATTTTTTTGGTTTTTCTTTGAGAAGCCCCCAGACCAAAATTCGGTGTTTCTCTTCCGAAAATCTGTTAAATTGAATCTTCCGTAGCCCGCTTCGCCTTCCTCTTTAAGATTGTTTAAGGAGGTATGATGGTTTTTAAGTGAGTTGCTTTGCAAATTTTTCGTTGTTAACAACGGTTTTCGGTTTTTCCCTTCTATCTCGGAAACCGTCGCTCAAAACGAAAAATGTACTAAGTAAAAGTTGTAGGTACTGAAATTTACTACATAAAATATTTATTAGTTTTTTCCGTCAGAGCAATACTTTAGGAGATATGGAAGTATTTAAGTTGGTTGCTTTGCAAATTTTTCGTTGTTAACAACGGTTTTCGGTTTTTCCCTTCTATCTCGGAAACCGTCGCTCAAAACGAAAAAATGTCCTAACTAAAAGTTGTAGGTACAAAGATTTCCTACAAAACGTTTTTTATTCATTATTTGCGTAAGAGCAATATTTAAGGAGTTATGAGGTTAAAACTAATAATCCTACAGAGCCTGTCTGAAAACTTAAAACCTTCATATCTCCTAAAATATTGCTCTGACGGAAAAAACTAATAAGATATTTTATGTAGTAAATTTCCGTAGCTACAACTTTTACTTAGGACATTTTTTCGTTTTGAGCGACGGTTTCCAAGATAGAAGGGAAAAACCGAAAACCGTTGCTCACAACGAAATATGTACAAAGCAACCAACTTAAACCCCTCATATCCCCTTAAGGGGATGATAGAAATGGGTTGAAAAATTACAAAAATGTTTCTAAAACTTTAATTAATTTAATAAATTTTTGCAATAGCGGATTTTCTTGAAATTTCGCTTTAAAAGACATTCTCATTCTAATTTCATGAATATATTAATTAAAAGTAGGCAGTTAAGTTCTTAAGTATTGAATATTTTAGTGTTTAATTTCTTGGGAATTAGACTATACATCAAAGCACTTTTATGCTTATTTTAAATTCATTTTATGTTTTTTTTATAATTAATTGATGATGCATTAAAAATAAAGTTAGAGAAGAAAATAACGTTTTTATATCTTTCGCCATCTTGTGGTTTAAGAAAGTATATTGAGTTTCCTATATTGGAGAAGGGATAAAAAGAGTTGTTTGTTCACTTTTAGTCCTTTTTTTTTGTTGGTAGAACTGTTCTTAGAAAGTTGGCAATCTTTCAGACTCCACATCCATGATTCTGGATTTTGAGAAATGATTAAACGTTGAAAGTGAAACGCGTTAACGGAGAAAACACATTTTCCCCTCAGTGAAGAAAACACCCTTTCCACTATAGTTAATCCGACAGAATGACCACTTAAAACTTTTATAGGCCTTTTACCCAATCTTAATTATCCTCGAGGGCGATACCGTTAAAATAATTCTCCCTTTTCTACCCGAAATAATTAAGACTTTAATGACGAGAAGTACCTTTAAAACTATCATTTAGTCGGTTTAACGTTAAATCTACTTAGAGGCGAAAAAAAAAAATCCTTAAGGTGGGCCAGATAAAATGAGATAAGGTAAAATTTTGCGGCACTTATAGCGCTTTTAAAAAATGTCAGATTTTCCTGTAAATAGAAATTCTCTACCAAAATTTTAGTGTTTTGGACGCAGATTTCAGATTTTTTGTCGTTTGTTTAGTTAATGTAACCATTTTTATTTGAGGATTACCATTTTCGGGGACTAAAACTGAAAAAAGGGAAATTTAGAGAATTGTGCTTCCCCAAAATATGAGGCGCTCCGGGTACGAAGGGCGAACTCAACATCGGACAAATTTTTTTTTTCATTTTCAGATTCTTGACCTCTTGGTGAATACACCCATATAATTTTTATGTTGAGTTCGCCCTTTTTTCACCTTTAAATACGTTAAGAAGCTCTAACTGCGTTGAGGATTACCATTTTCGGGGACTAAAACTGAAAAAGGGACATTTAGAGAATTTTGCTTCCCAAAATGTGAGGCGCTCCGGGTACGAAGGGCGAACTCATCATCGGACAATTTTTTTTTTCTTTTCATTTTCAGATTCTTGACCTCTTGGTGAATACACCCATATAATTTTTATGTTGAGTTCGCCCTTTTTTCCCCTTTAAATACGTTAAGAAGCTCTAACTGCGATATCCGAGCGGGTACGAAGGGCGAACTCCACATCCCAGTCCACATCCCCCACCCCTTTTCCCATTCCAGGGCATGACTTTTCTGTTGAGTTCGCCCGTAACATAAAACTTTAAAATGCGAATAACTCGATACTACGTTTTGTTGAGTTCGCCCTTCGTACCCGGAGCGCCTCATATAAGCAAATCAATTTTTTTGTATAGAGCCAGAAGGCAGCAAAATTCTACCTCATATCCATAAAGGTGCTCTAATCCTCACGTAAACTGGAGGACATGAAAGTACGCTTCTTCTTCTTCTTCTTTTTAAACGAATTTTGATGGAAGAAAATGACTTTTTCATGATTGATCTTGATTCAGAATTCATAAACGTCCAAACAAGTTAGAATCCTTGAAAGAAATACCCTGAAAACAAGAAGCAAGTTCTTAGCTTTGTCATCAACACACTTGTACATACGTGCCCTTTGAGTTCTCCCCTCCCAGCCCTCCTACCTAGCCGACAACTCAAATACAATAGGAGAAAACTTTTCGCCTTTCCCTTCACTTTCGTCCGAAAGCAGGGAGGGGGTAAGAATTTATAATTAGAACAAGTTTCCCCCGAGGCGGCATTGTATGTTTAACTTCCCAGTTTAACTTTAAACTTAACTATTTCAGACGCAGATGTTATAAATTAAATTTCTTTTTTCTAAAAAAAAATCAATTTCTAACAATTCTTTGATCTCATTCAGAGTGAAACCCTTCAAAATTGCCCGTTGATTTAGACTTTAATGAATTTCTACCTAACTTAAGGGAAACTTTATCATATTCGATCCCATGTCGAGGGACGGAATCCCTTGTGATTCATAATTGTAAAACCCTAGAGGAAGCTTTTGTGTTTTGGAAGGAGATAATGACATTAATTGGAGCTAACGAGCTAAACTTCAAGGATGTAAAGAAGCTCCAGGTCTTCTCATAAAAAAAAAAAACTCTTCTAAAAAAAAAAAATTGTTTAAAATATAAAATATCTTTTTTTCCTTTTTTATTTTAATTAGTTTAACAAAAAATTGAACTTTTTTCCTGCTTTTTCCTTTTCTTTTTTTGTTGAAACTTTTACATTGGAAACTAAAAGATTGATTTTCTTTATTAGACTTACAGCTCTTAGACGCTTTTCTTTGTAATCACACTAATTGAAACCAGACTTTCAAGATTAAAACATCGAAATTTGGATTAACTATTTTGTTCCACTGAAACATTACTCAACAAAATTAAAGGATCACCCCAAAATTCACATAATTTTCAAACTTCCTTAATATTTTACGATTTTAGATTTTACGTTCACCGTTGTAAAGGCGAGAAAATTTTCTTAAAGAATCTGGAAGCAAAAAATTATAACTTTTACTGTCCTTTTGGAAAGAAAAAACAGTGAATACAGTCTTGATTCATCAATTTTCAACTTCCGTAAAAAAGTTATTGTGATACCCTCCACGTCGGGTTTGGGGAAAGGTCTTCCAGACCCCGGAGGGTCAACATTGATCTTTACCGATCCCAACTTTGTCTGTAGTTCCGTCCGGCCGTAGCATTTTTTCCGGAACATTTTACGTCCACAGTTTTCAACCGATTTTCACACAACCTTCCTGAATAGTTGAACAAGAAATTATCGTCTGCGATTTTTGAATTTCGAAAAAATGGCGGAGATATGAGGCGCTCCGGATACGAAGGGCGAACTCGACATCGGACAAATTTTTTAACTTCCTTAAAGAAGTTATTGTAATACCCTCGACGTCAGTTTTTTTTTTTTCATTTTCAGATTCTAGACCTCTTGGTGAATACACCCATATAATTTTTATGTTGAGTTCGCCATTTTTTCCCCTTTAAATACGTAAAAACAGAAACTTTAAAATTGTCGAGTTCGCCCTTCGTATCCGGAGCGCCTCATATGTACGTTTGAAATTTTAAAACTATGCTGCGGCCGAACCGTTGTTCCGATTTTCACCAAAATTTTCACCAAATACTCCTTATATTTTTAAAAAATTTTTGGGGTAAAAAAAATCATCAATTTTCTAGATTAATTATCATTTTAGTAGGAAGAAATTTCATACGTCCACCCGTTACGAGAGGGATAATAATACATTATATACCTAAATAAAATAAAGAAAAAAAATTTTTCGGAAAAAAAAAAAACTCGGACAATTGTTCGAAAAAAATAAACTCGAAAAATTTTTGGAAAATAAAATTGGAACATTTTTCCAAAAAAAAAAAAAAATTTTCCCTCCGTTATACTTCCTTCTTTTATACTTCACCCTCTGTTACACATCCCCTCCTTTGTACTTCCACCTCCGTTATACTTCCCCTCCCTTTTACTTCCCCTCCGTTATACTTCCCCTCTTTTATACTTCCCCTCCGTTATACTTCCCTCTTTAATACTTCCTCCTCCGTTATACTTCCCCTCCCTTTTACTTCCCCCTCCGTTATACTTCCCTCTTTATACTTCCCCTCCGTTATACTTCCCTCTTAATACTTCCCCCTCCGTTATACTTCCCCTCTTAATACTTCCCCCTCCGTTATACTTCCCCTCTTTTATACTTCCCCTCCGTTATACTTCCCTCTTTTATACTTCCCCCTCCGTTTACTTCCCCTCTTTATACTTCCCCCTCCGTTATACTTCCCCTCTTTTATACTTCCCCCTCCTATATTTTTACTTCTCATTAAGGAAGTTTTCTTGGAAGCTCTTCAAACATGTACTTTAAAACGCTCCAGAGCGCTGGGAAAAATTGCAAGAAAACTTTAAAAAACATTTTTTCTATCGATTTCTGAAAAATGGAAAAAATGTGATGACGATTGTACCTAATTGTAATCATAATCATAAAAAAGTGGGTTTTTTGGCCTAAAAAAGCGGCTAAATATCAGGTTCCTGGGCTTGATTGTTGCTTTTTGATAATGTAAGAATAGAAATCGATTTTTTTGGACCGGTAGGTCATTTGTAAAATAATAAATGACCTGTAATACATTTTTCTGTTGGTTGACACCTTGTTGGGTTGAAAATGTTATTTTAACCCTTCCGTGGTTGAAGAAGAGGAGAGAGTGTACAAGTTATAATTCATAGAAGAGCAAGTGGACAATAGAGGACGGCGGATACAACACTGGCTTGTTATTAATTGTCTAGTGCCAGGGGCACACTCACGCCTCGTCTGAGTTATACTCGTAATTCTTCATTTTATATGTTCCATTTACGAAACTCGTCATTAAAAGCGCTCAGATAAAAATGAATGCTCCCTACTCGGCAGCGATTTTTTTTTTCCGTCACCCCCTTTTTAATAGGAATGGTCGTAAAACACTTATCGACAGTTTATTGCTCATCGGCTCCTCGGTTCTTTCGAATAAAGGATTAAAAGACAAATAACTGAACGATAGAAAATTTTTGAATATTAAGGCTGTTTGAGCACTGAGGATTATACAGGGTGTCCGGAAACACATGGCAAGCGTCTGGGAGAGCGTTAAAAAGTGGTTTAACGAAAAAAAGTTAAATGTAAACCCCCCTTAATTTAAATCAAAGAATTTGATGGTGTAGTTTAAAATCCGCCTGGATATACAGGGTGTCCCAGACACAACCTAACTTCGTTATTTCAAATGAGAACCCCTATTTTTTATTTCAGATTCGTAATCTACGCAAAATTTCAAGTAGATTTGAGTACTCATTATGACAATTTTGGACAACTTTTAAAAAATGTCAAAATTTAGCGTTTTTTGCGCTAAAATCCGTTAAAATTGACCTAGGAGCCTCGTTTTTTTTAATTCCACTTATTTTTTCCCGAAGAATCCAACTGTCTCAAATTTGAGCATCTTCGCATTCTGCATCACGAGATTTCGTCGCTAATGGCCTTTTTTCAAGTTTAACTCCAAATTCCATACTTCAAAAATGGAAATTAGCGATTTGTTGACGGAATTTTAATTTTTGATGCATAAACATAAAAGACGCTGTAGCTCTTTCAAAATTTGTGGTCAGAAAGAAAAATTCCTTTCAACAAGTGCTAATTTTCATTTCTGAACTAAAAATTTGGGTTCTAACTTGAAAAAAGGCCATTAGCGACGAAATCTCGTGATGCAGAATGCGAAGATGCTCAAATTTGAGACAGTTGGATTCTTCGGGAAAAAATAAGTGGAATTAAAAAAAAAACGAGTCTCCTAGGTCAATTTTAACGGATTTTAGCGCAAAAAACGCTAAATTTTGACATTTTTTAAAAGTTGTCCAAAATTGTTATATGAGTACTCAAATCTACTTGAAATTTTTGCGTAGATTACGAATCTGAAATAAAAATAGGGGTTCTCATTTGAAATAACGAAGTTAGGTTGTGTCTGGGACACCCTGTATATCCAGGCGGATTTTAAACTACACCATCAAATTCTTTGATTTAAATTAAGGGGGGTTTACATTTAACTTTTTTTCGTAAAACCACTTTTTAACGCTCTCCCAGACGCTTGCCATGTGTTTCCGGACACCCTGTATATAAAACAGAAATTTGCGACCCTTCTAGCGCTTCTGAATTTTACGTTAGTTTTTTCCCAGGTCCTCTTTCTCGTGGGACAGCAACAGACCACATTTAAAAAAATTAAATATTTCGTTTATTCGTTCAATGGGATTTCAATTTTTTAGAGATTAATTTTACAATCCATCCGTACCAGTTAGCAATATGTATTGAAAAACGTTGGTCCGGGGATTACCACGAAGCCTTTCGGTTTAGGGGGAAAAAAATTAAAGGATTTTTTTCATGCCCTGGGTTAGAATTTGGATAAATTGGCTTTTGTATTTTTAACTTTTTATTAGTTTTTTATCCCCTTGTTTGGAGTAATTTTGGTGGCCAAGTTTTTCATTAGGAAAAAAAATCTTGAATTGAGGAGCTCCGGGTACGAAGGGCGAACTCAACATGGGACAAATTTTTTTTTTTTTCATTTTCAGATTCAAGACCTCTTGGTGAATACACCCATATAATTTTTATGTTGATTTCGCCCTTTTTCCCCTTTAAATACGTAAAAACCGATATGCGGCAAAGCTCTAACAGCGATATCCGAGCGGGTACGAAGGGCGAACTCCACATCCTAGTCCACAACCCCCACTCCTTTTCCCATTCCAGGGCATGACTTTTCTGTTGAGTTCGCCCGTAACATAAAACTTTAAAATGCGAATATCTCGAAACTACGTTTTGTTGAGTTCGCCCTTCGTACCGGAGAGCCTCAATTATTTTTCCCGATTTTTTAAAATATTTTTTTGGTATTATAACAATATTTAAATCTGTAGCGTGTAGATTTGTGGAAACAATTAGCAATTAGAAGCTTTAAGTGGCTATTCATAATCCATGCGACTCAGCAACACAATTAGGGCTAACAAGTTGACACAGCGTGTGTATATTATTAGCCACGTTATATGTTTACAAATAAAAACAAGAAAGTATATTAATTAAAAATAAAAATGTCTAAAGTGATAAATTTAAAGTAAATTAGCATTTAATTGGGTGACAGAAAAGGGTTTTTCTGAGGCCACTAAATACTTTCTGGGGACAAAAGGATTAACTCGGATTCTTAAAGATAAAAAGACCTTTTGTTGATATTTTCGTTTCTTTATTTGTTTATCATAGAAAATTAATAATGGATTAAATTAAGCCACCGTAAGGGATTTTAGATTTAGCCATATTGCCGGAAAAAGCCGTGCTACTGACGAGGAAATAAGAGGTAGTTGAAAGGGATAAGAAATAGGCAGTTAATTGCGTGGAAGATTGCCCGGAAGTTACCTCTAAACCCTTACGAGCGGATGAAAAAAAAATTCCCTTTTTTTTCTCGATGTCTTAAGAAAAGCAAGGAGGATCTAATTAAAATGTTTTGTTCCATGAAAACACTTCAAGGATAGCTTTTATTATGATTTTAATTAATATTAATTTTTTTTTGCAACATTTAATAACAATAAAAGTCAAATATTTAAAAAAAGTACTGGTTTGAAGAGCTTCCAACGAAAACTTCCTTAAAGAGAAGTAACAATATAGGAGGGGAAGTATATGGAGGGGGAAGTATAACGGACGGGACGTAAAAGGGAGGGGGGTATATGAGAGAGGAAGTATAACAGGGGGAAGTATATTGGAGAGGAAGTATAACATAGGGGGAAGTATATGGGAGAGGAAGTATAACAGAGGGGAAGTATATGGGAGAGGAAGTATAACAGAGGGGGAAGTACAAAGGAGGGGATGTTTAACGGAAGGGGAAGTATAAAGGATGGAAAGTATAACGTAGAGGGAAGTTTTTTTGTTTTAAGTTTTTTTTTCCAAAAATTTTCCTAGTTTCTTGTCCAATTTTTTTTTTTAGTATAACAGCGGACGAAGTACATAGGAGGGGAAGTATAATGGAGGAGGAAGTACAAAGGAGGGGAAGTATAAAGGAAGTATAATGGAGGAGGAAGTACAAAGGAGGGGAAGTAAACGGAAGGGGAAGTATAAAGGAAGGAAAGAATAACAGAGGGGGAAGTATAAAGGGGGAAGTATAACAGAGGGGGAAGTATAAAGGAAGGAAAGTAATAACAGAGGGGGGGAGTATAAATGAGGGGAAGTATAACGGAGGAGAAAGTACAAAGGAGGGGAAGTATAACGGAGGGGGAAGAATAAAGGAGGGAAGTATAACAGAGGGGAAAGTATAAAGGAGGAAAGTATAACAGAGGGGGAAGTATATGGGAGAGGAAGTATAACAGAGGGGGAAGTATAACGGAGGGGGAAGTATAGGGGAACGAAAGTTTAAAGAAGGGAAAGAATAAGGGAGGGGGAAGTTTTTTTTTTTCGAAAAATTTTCCGGGTTTTTCTTTTTTTTCGAAAAATTTTCCGTGTTTTTTTTTTTCCGAACAATTTTACGGTTTCCCTTTTTTATTCGAAAATTTTCCGGTTTTTTTTTTATTTCGAAAAATTTTCTAAGTTTAAAAAAAACCGACGTGGAGGGTATCACAATTACTTCTTTAAGGAAGTTATCCTAAAAAATAAATAAGTTTAAAAAAAATGTAAAATCCCAAAACTTCTGAAAATTTCCTAAGGTTTTTTTCCGGATCATTTCTATTGTATACAGCTGATCTAAATCTAGTTTTTAACTTTTCCACCGTTTAGTTATTGTATTACCCTCCAATTATATGGAAAAATTAATTTTTATAGTCCACCTTAGCCTATACGTTGAAAAATGCTCGTTTGTTAAAAATTTATGTTCAGAAGAGTTCAAAGGCTTAAGAAACGAGATTTAATTTGAGCCACACTGTTTACGGTAAATATTTGATTTTATGGATTAATACTTAACGAACTTACCCTTTTAACAAGCCAAGCGTAATCTTCCACGATTTAGCTGAATATCGTTAATTTACTATTTGAAATTGAACGAATATTTTTTAATCCCGTCAAAAAACCAATTAAAGTTTTCTATCGAATTTTTTTTCTAAAAGTGGGAAGACTGGGATGTTCGTGTCAGACGATCCAAACTCTGTAGTCACGTTAGCAAAATTTTACAGGGATGACGTTGATTGATTAGCGGATTAATGACGTTTAATTGGTGTATTGTTTTTCGATCGATTTTCACGTAAAAATTATATTGTCCTTGTATGTAATTTATTAAAATAAGGTTATCCATCGGTTTTTGTTATGTCAGAAGATGGTTCTATAGAAGAAATGAGGCGCTCCGGGTACGAAGGGCGAACTCGACATCGGACAATTTTTTTTTTTCATTTTCAGATTCTAGACCTTTTGAAGAATACACCCATGTAATTTTTATATTGAGTTTGCCCTTTTTTCCCCTTTAAAATACGTAAAAACCGATATGCGGCAAAGCTCTAACTGCGATATCCGAGCGAGTACGAAGGGCGAACTCGTATCCTAGTCCACTACCCCCACTCCTTTTCGGGAGCCCCACTCCTCTTGGAACAGCTCACCGCCACGAAATAAAAATATATTATACATTTTGTGAATTCATAATCGTAAAAAATATTCGAAAATTTTTAAAAAACCCTTTCCTCTATGATTCTATAAAATCTAAAATCTCGCCACGAAAATTCCTGAGAGTGACTTTTCTGTCGAGTTCGCCCTTAACAGAAACTTTAAAATGCGAATATCTCGAAACTACGTTTTGTCGAGTTCGCCCTTCGTACCCGGAGCGCCTCAAATTTAAAAAAAATGTTAAAAATAAAACTAAAAAGGATTTCAGTATAGTGCTTTCTATCTCGCTATTCATTCACGGTTCTTCCCCGTGATTGAGAAGGCCTCCTTGCTATTTCAAGACGCAGCTTCACCTTTTCACATAGGAAGTATTCTATTGTTCTTGAAAATTGCAAATAAGAAAAGGCCGGAGGGAAAGAAAAGTCTCTGTGAGCGAGAATGCTGATCGAGTGAACGTCGTGGAATTGAGCTGTCGCTGTTTCGAGACTAATAGAACAAAAAAGAAAAAAAAAAAGGTGAAAGTCGATAACAATTACTTTTTTCTACCGCTAGAGATCATGTCATAAATGAAGAAAAAGACGCTTTGAATTTGCCGCCTAAATGGTTGGCCAGCCTGTGGTTTTTTAAATTTTTTATCTGTGCACATTTAGCAGTGGTCAAAAAAATGTAATTGTTAATAAAACAGATACTTTTATCCTTTTCTCGGTCAAGCTTGACATTTACAAAAGTTTTTAAGTGCTTACCCTTGTCCTCCGACCTTTGACTTACGAATAATGAATGAAGATGAAAAAGAATCTATTTTTTCTAATACTTTGCCGTGGACGTAATTTAAAAGAACTAGTCGAAAAGCTTCCAATGAAAACTTCCTTAAAGAGAAGTAAAAAATAGGAGGGGAAGTATAAAGAAGAGGAAGTATAACGGAGGGGGTAGTAAAAGGGAGGGGGAGTATATGGGAGGATGTATACAAAGGAGGGGAAGTATAAAGGGGGAAGTGAGACGGAAGGAAAGTAGTAACAGAGGGGGGAGTATAAATGAGGGGAAGTATAACGGAGGAGGAAGTACAAAGAGGGGAAGTATAACGGAGGGGGAAGTAATAGGGGGGGGGGGAGTATATCGGAGGATGTAATACAAAGGAAGGGATGTATAAAGGGGGAAGTGAAACGGAAGGGGAAGTATAAAGGAAGGAAAGTAATAACAGAGGGGGAAGTACAAAGGAGGGATGTTTAACGGAAGGGGAAGTATAAAGGATGGAAAGTATAACGTAGAGGGAAGTTTTTTGTTTTAAGTTTTTTTTTCCAAAAATTTTCCTAGTTTCTTGTCCAATTTTTTTTTTAGTATAACGGCGGACGAAGTATATAGGAGGGGAAGAATAATGGAGGAGGAAGTACAAAGGAGGGGAAGTATAACGGAAGGGGAAGTATAAAGGAAGGAAAGAATAACAGAGGGGAAGTATAAAGGAGGGGAAGTATAAAGGTGGAAGTGAAACGGAAGGGGAAGTATAAAGGAAGGAAAGTAATAACAGAGGGGGGAGTATAAATGAGGGGAAGTATAACGGAGGAGAAAGTACAAAGGAGGGAAGTATAACGGAGGGGAAGTATAACGGAGGGGAAGTATAACGGAGGGGGAAGAATAAAGGAGGGAAGTATAACAGAGGGGGAAGTATAGGGAGGAAAGTATAACAGAGGGGGAAGTATAAGGGAGGAAAGTATAACAGAGGGGGAAGTATAATGGAGGGGAATTATAACGGAGGGGGAAGTTCAAAGAGGGAAGTATAAAGGATGGGAAGTATTTTTTTGTTTTAAGTTTTTTTTCCCAAAAATTTTCCTAGTTTCTTGTCCAATTTTTTAAAATTTTCCATTTTTTTTTGAAAAATTTTCCGTTTTTTTTTTTAATTTTCCGATTTTCTTTTTCAATGAAATCAATTTTATTTTTGATCAATTTTTTTGAAAAGATCAATATTCCATTTCAATATTTCCCAAAAACCCGACGTCGAGGGTATCACAATAACTTCTTTAAGAAACTTATAAGAATGACGGAGAAACTTCTTTTTTCTAATTCAAGGAACTTTTGGATGAAAATTTATTATTAACTTAATTTTTGCGCTCTCATTACGTAGAAAAACCTTTCTTACAGGGTTTACAGTAGTTTTACTCCGTTTTTAGCCCAGGAAACCCCTTCTAATAATTTTTTGGGCCTTTTTCCTTTGGGTTATTCGATGGTTTTTGTTGTAGAAAACCTTTTTACCAAGTTTTCCGGAGTTTCCCTATGTTTTTGGAAATGGAAGCCCTTTTCAGTAAATAAAACAAAGTTTTTGACACTTAGGAGTTATTATTTATCTTTTTCAAACATAGAAAATTTATATGATGGTTATTGATAAAACTGTTGGTTTAACCCCAGACATTTAATAATTAGGTATTAATTATAGAGTAATCAATACGATGTTAATAATTTAGTACGCATGTTATTGATCCAAATTTAGCCATAGTTGATGTTTTTGAAAAGAAAAACTCCGGTTTCAAAAGCTGAAGTTCCGTTTCTTTTTTCCGGACAATTTGTAGAAATAGGCTATTAGTCCCCTGTCTTTGGGTTTAGAATAGGCAGGCAAAGGAATTGGAGGCGGTGATGAGGAGTGAAAAGAGGATAAGGGCGATGATTGAATCTGTCAGCGGATCCCCCTGACTGGTAAAGTTACGATTCATTCCAATTTCGGGTGAAACTCGTTAAAGCGGCCGGGAGGGGGATGCTCAATAGATCGGCAAGTTCCACGCGAAAACGTCACACCACTCAGAGCCACAATTTGATTCCACGAACTCCCCATTTGGTTTTAGCACTAATCTTTTTTAATTAAAATTTTTTTAAAAAGATGAATCCATAAGAGATATCTAATTACTACGGGAGTTTGCAACTGGGCCAATCCTTTCTACCTGATAAAAAATGTCGCCGATGGACGTATCTAACTGGGCCATTGTATCAAAATCATAAGTATCTAACTGGGCCAATGAACACTAAAATGATTGTATCCAACTGGGCCAATACTTGATTATCAACAATGCGAGGAGAATTGGTCGTTTTTACTACTACAACAAACTAACCATGTTTTTAGATGGAACTTTCCAGTTTGCACCTCACGGATTTATCGGAAATAATTAAATTCCACTCATTTTTTGTTTAAATAACAGTAAACGAGAAGAGGCTTATAAGTTAAAAAAGGCAATTTTGGTCAAAAATGCCTTTAAAAAGGTAATTTTGGTCAAAATGCCTTAAAAAAAGTCAATTTTTGGTCAAAAATGCCATAAATCTATTGTTTTTAAGAAAAAAAACTGGGAAAAATGCTTTTAATGAAAGGCAATTTTGGTCGAAAATGCTTTTAATGAAAGGCAATTTTACTAGAAAATGCCTTAAAAAACAATTTTGGTCAAAAATGCCTTAAAATTGTAATTTTGGTCAAAAATGCCTTAAAAAAGGTAATTTTGGTCAAAAATGCCTAAAATTGTAATTTTGGTCAAAATGCCTTAAAAAAAGGTAATTTGGTCAAAAATGCCTTAAAAAAGGAGGTAATTTTGGTCAAAAATGCCTTACAAAAGGTAATTTTGGTCAAAAATGCCATAAAAAAGGTAATTTTGGTCAAAAATGCCATAAAAAGGTAATTTTGGTCAAAAATGCCTTAAAATTGTAATTTTGGTCAAAAATGCCTTAGAAAAAAAGGCAATTTTGGTCAAAAATGCCTTTAAAAAAAAGGCAATTTTGGTCAAAAATGCCTAAAAATTGTAATTTTGGTCAAAAATGCCTTAAAAAAAGGTAATTTGGTCAAAATGCCTTAAAAAAGGAGGTAATTTTGGTCAAAAATGCCTTACAAAAGGTAATTTTGGTCAAAAATGCCATAAAAAGGTAATTTTGGTCAAAAATGCCATAAAAAAGGTAATTTTGGTCAAAAATGCCTTAAAAAAAGTAATTTTGGTCAAAAAATGCCTTTAAAAAAAAGGCAATTTTGGTCAAAAATGCCTTAAAAAAAGTCAATTTTTGGTCAAAATGCCATAAATCTGTTGTTTTTCAGACAAAAACTGTGAAAAATGCTTTTAATGAAAGGCATTTTGGTCGAAAATGCCTTTAAAAAAGCCAATTTTGGTCAAAAATGCCTTTAAAAAAGTCAATTTTGGTCAAAAATGCCATAAATCTGTTGTTTTTAAGACAAAAACTGTGAAAATGCTTTTAATAATAGGCAATTTTGGTCAAAAATGCCTTAAAAAGCAATTTTGGTCAAAAATGCCTTAAAAAAAAGCAATTTTGGTCAAAATGCCTTTAAAAAAAGCAATTTTGGTCAAAAATGCCTTTAAAAAAGGCAGTTTTGGTCAAAAATGCCTTTAAAAAAGGCAGTTTTGGTCAAAAATGCCTTTAAAAAACTACATATTTTACATATTTACTACATTTATTTTTTTGGAAAAAGCAATTTGTTTAAAATCAATTACACTTAAGAGACTTTTTGTCGTATATAAAAATGAGGGTCGGAGGTTAAAAAAAGAAAGTAGGTCGACTAGGGAAGAATAACAGGGTGGTCTCTCTTTGGGGAGTGTGTGTGTCTCCGCGGATTGTTTCTCGTCCGACATAGACGGATGAGGCCGAGAGAAGATTAGCCGGGTGAAGAAGAGAGGCCACGGGATGGGGGCGGCCGTGAATTATCTAAGGTTGAGACCTGCATCAACCTTTATTTGCTGCCTCAGAGGATTCCCCATGTGCTCCCCATCAACTCGCCATTTGCCAACCATCCGGGCCCTCAGTCTAAAACTCAAGTAAAAAACGAGATAAACCATAAAAGTTTAATATAAAATTTTTTTTCCTTTAAAAAAATGTGGGTCCTGTTAAATCTTACTTAGCGGTGAAAAGATGAGTTGTATGGAAGGGTGAATTACCATAATGACTTCCCGCTCTCTCAAGGCAACGATGATGACCGTTTTCGTGCCCACTTCACAGCCGTTTTATACTATACCCGTGCCAGTAGCAAACATTCTACGTGAGAAACTCTAAAACAACTGCCATATAAGTCTAATCCAGTATATATACTCGAAGGGTAAAGAGTTAAAAATGCATTTCCCTAATATTACGATAAAAATTGCTACTCTAGGAGCTCCAGCTGTCCAAAAAAAGCTATTGAAAATTTTTGTTGCTCCACAGACAAACTCATCAAAAATTGGATAAACTAAAAGCAATAATTGAGGCGCTCCGGATACGAAGGGCGAACTCGACAATTTTAAAGTTTCGGTTTTTACGTATTTAAAGGGGAAAAATGGCGAACTCAACATAAAAATTATATGGGTGTATTCACCAAGAGGTCTAGAATCTGAAAATGAAAAAAAAACTGACGTCGAGGGTATCACAATAACTTCTTTAAGGAAGTTAAAAAATTTGTCCGATGTCGAGTTCGCCCTTCGTATCCGGAGCGCCTCAATTGTCGACAAGACATACCCCTTTTCGAAAACCAAATCTCGAGGGTATCATGACTACTTCTTCAGGAGCACAACTTAAGGGTCAGTTATAGGCATCAATTTTGAGTTAGGCATAGTTTCTGATGGTAAATTTGTGGAAAATCGAATTCCGTTGGTAATTTAACCCTATTACCAACAGAAACCGCGTAGTTCACGATTTAGCCAATAGGTGATGCATTGATTCCAATGAGAAATTGAGGCGCTCCGGGTACGAAGGGCGAACTCAACATCGGACATTTTTTTTTTCATTTTCAGATTCTAGACCTCTTGGTGAATACACCCATATAATTTTTATGTTGAGTTCCCTTTTTTCCCCCTTTAAATACGTAAAAACCGATATGCGGCAAAGCTCTAACTGCGATATCCGAGCGGGTACGAAGGGCGAACTCCACATCCTAGTCCACTCCTTTTCCCATTCCAGGGCATGACTTTTCTGTTGAGTTCGCCCGTAACATAAACTTTAAAATGCGAATATCTCGAAACTTCGTTTTGTTGAGTTCGCCCTTCGTACCCGGAGCGCCTCAATTAATCCGTATTATTTTTTTCAGCAGATCTTCTCTAGGCTGTAAGAATGAATACATTTCCAAGCAGTTTTCTTTAAAAATATATCGTCGCGTTAGTTCTAACACCGGCTATCTCATTTTTGCTAGGTTTTCAGGAGAGCCAAAATACGGAATAATTTCTCATTGGAATCCATGCATCACCTGTTGGCTAAATCGTGAACTACGCGTTTTCTCTTGGTAATAGGGTTAAACTACCAACGGAATTCGATTCTCCACAAAATTTACCATCAGAAACAATGCCTAACTCAAAATTGATAAAAAATGAGATAGCCGGTGTTAGAACTAACGTGACGATATATTTTAAAGAAAACTGCTTGGAAATATATGAGGCGCTCCGGGTACGAAGGGCGAACTCGACAAAACGTAGTTTCGAGCTTTCGCATTTTAAAGTTTCGGTTTTTACGTATTTAAAGGGGAAAAAAGGGCGTCGTGGTGGCCGCGCGTGTTAAGGCGTTAATCCAAACAATGCGATACGGCGTTCATCTATGGGGTCCAGGTTCAAAGCGGGCGGCCCCCAAATTGTATCTAAGGAACCTAAGTGGATTTTCTGATGGAAAACACCCTGACGCGAGGGGGATTATAAACTCTTAAGTTTGAAAACCCTCTAACAAATTGATAATAACAAAATAGTTCCCATGGCTAATAGTTAGCGCTAAGGCAAAAAAAAAAAAAAAAAGGGAAAAATGGCGAACTCAACATAAAAATTATATGGTATTCACCAGAGGTCTAGAATCTGAAATGAAAAAAAAACTGGAGGACCCTCCCCAAAAAACCCGACGTCGAGGGTATCACAATAACTTCTTTAAGGAAGTGAAAAAAATTTGTCCGATGTCGAGTTCGCCTTCGTACCCGGAGGGCCTCATATAATGTATTATATTATGAGTATTAACTATTTTAAGAAATTTCAGGTAAAAAATTAAAAAAATCTACCTAAAAGCGTTGAGGTTTATTGCACAAAACTGTTTTATTTCAATTGTACAGAAGACTAGAACGAAGGATATAGAAATTATATATATCTAAAGAAAGTCAATATTTTTCGGCGCTAAACAAGTTCAATCAACACAATATAAGGGAGCAAACTATAAACTTTGTGAAACCAAACGTTGTATGAAACCTCATTATCTCCATGAGGTTTCACTCCTCCAATGGATAAACGAAATCAGGGTGGCCAACCCGGCATAACATTTCCCTACGCTCATGTACTAATTGTCTTCAAAAAAAATTTTTTCCTCTTTTATTTTCTAATTATTTATTTATTTTTGAATTCCCGCAAGAATTCCAAAAAGCAGTACGCTTGGTAGTATATGATACGTGGTAGTACATGGAACCCAATAGCAGTAGATGTCCTTCCGAAGGACGGCTGCACCGGGATTGCGCATGGAACTAGGGTTTTAATCCCTGCAATAAAAGTCACGTCCCTTCCAAACACGTGATTGCGCATGGGGAAAAAAGTTCAGACACCGTGATTGCGCATGGGAAAAAATTCAAACACCGTGATTGCGCACGGAAGAAAAAACTATGGGATAAAACACTTTAACTAAGGCCCAACGGAAATATTTATGCATAACCTATGTTTTGAACGTCTAATACTCTACGTCTAATAGAGGCCATTAGACCACCTCCTCTGCTCAATCAAAAGCCACCAGACCACCTCCTCCTGGCCAATCCGAAGCAATAGAGGCCATCAGACCACTACTCCTGCTCAATCAAAAGCCTCAAAAGCCATCAGACCACCTCCTCCTGGCCAATCCGAATCCATAAAGGCTATTAGACCAATCCTCCTGCTCAATCAAATGCGCAATCACGGTGTCAAATAATTTTTGGTTATGCGCAATCACGGTGTCTAAAATTTTATGTCCATGCGCAATCACGGTGTCCAATAGTTTTTACCTGTGCGCAATCACGGTGCCTGAAATGTTGGAGCAGGTAAAAAAATGCGCAATCACGGTACGCCCCTAGAAGAAGTACGTCTGTTCACCGTAGTTATGGCATTTAATAACGCAATGGACAGTACTAATTTTCAATTTCGTTTCCACGAATCTGACTGCGCATATTCCTCTCGTTATTTCAAAGTCCAATTTGTCTGTTGTAACCCGAATCTGTAATTACCTAGTTCATTGTGTTCATAAAATTTGTCTAATTGGATCCAATTGAATTTTCATTCAATAATTAACAAGGGATAGATATGAATAATAATCATGTCAACAACGATATCGTCAACAATTTAGTCAGAGAATAAAAAATCAAATTCTCCCAATTTAAAGTCTTTTGATTATTTATAAACTTTTTTGCTTGTCAGAAAAAACAGATGTTTGAAAAAAGAAGCAATTTTGTGGCTCCGGACGTTGTTACTTGAGTGGAAATTAGGTCATGCCGCTGTTGCAATCCTGACCCACCTGAATAATTCTTATCTTAATCAACTCGGTCCGTAACCTTCCACCGCGGCCACCCCAGACTTTCATACAACGTTTTAGAATCCCATAAAGTAAACATTTTCTCTTTAATTCATAGTTTCTTCCCTAGCTTCCAGGACCTAATTGTTTTCCTAGGGTAACTTTTTTAAAATTTAAACCCTTTTTTTTTCTTTTTCTAAAAACTGATGTTTCGGGGTACTTCCGTTTTAGACTAAATGAGTTGTTAAAATTAATGTCGCCATTTTTTTTAATACCTTCCACTCCGTAATGTCTCAAACGTGACTTGATTCTCCGAAACCGTTTTTATCCTTTTAGCTTTTATTTCGTTTTAGAGTACTATTAAAAAAACAACATATATTATGTCTTTTGCAATCACCGAATAATTTATAGAGGACAAAAAAAAACGGCTAAACATTGTAAAAAAATTATTGTATTTTTATTTCCTCTACTTTTTATGACCGAGAAATCAGGTGGCAGACGATATGAGGCGCTCCGGGTACGAAGGGCGAACTCAACAAAACGTAGTTTCGAGATATTCGCATTTTAAAGTTTTATGTTACGGGCGAACTCAACAGAAATGCCCTGGAATGGGAAAAGGAGTGGGGGTTGTGGACTAGGATGTGGAGTTCGCCCTTCGTACCCGCTCGGATATCGCCGAGCTTTGCCGCATACGGTTTTTACGTTTTTAAAGGGGGGAAAAAAGGGCGAACTTAACATAAAAATTATATGGGTGTATTCACCAAGAGGTCTAAAATCTGAAAATGAAAAAAAAAAAATTTGTCCGATGTTGAGTTCGCCCTTCGTACCCGGAGCGCCTCATATGAACCCTTTTCTGGCATTTGATGGCTTTTAACGGATTCAGGAGACGATATGAGGCGCTCCGGGTACGAAGGGCGAACTCAACAAAACGTATTTTCGAGATATTCACATTTTAAAGTTTTATGTTACGGGCGAACTCAACAGAAATGCCCTGGAATGGGAAAAGGAGTGGGGGTTGTGGACTAGGATGTGGAGTTCGCCCTTCGTACCCGCTCGGATATCGCAGAGCTTTGCCGCATATCGGTTTTTACGTTTTAAAGGGGGAAAAAAGGGCGAACTTAACATAAAAATTATATGGGTGTATTCACCAAGAGGTCTAGAATCTGAAAAAAAAAAAAAATTGTCCGATGTTGAGTTCGCCCTTCGTACCCGGACGCCTCATATGAACCCTTTTCGGCATTTGATGGCTTTTAACGGATTCAATTTAGAAAAGAAACCAAAGAAGAAAAGAACTATTTGGTTTTCTCACTTAATGATAAAAGAGCGTGCGAATCCTCCGAAGACTTCTAATGTCCTCTATCAATGAAATGAGCTTCCAGGATTCCAATTCCTAGAAACGTTTCAAGTGAAGGAGAAAATCGATTTCAATCCATGGTTTTGAATAAACATATATTTTCGAATTAAAATAGGAAAAACATTGCAAATATGTACAGTTCGATTGATGAATAAATTGTTTGCTCTCGTCAGCTAAATCTTTTAATCCTTCTCTTTTTTTGTTCTTCAAAAATGTTTATATAATAGAAAAACATTTAGCGATGAAAAGAATACAAAAAATTTATTTAAAGCAGAGCCTTTTGAAAAGGAAATTTGATAAACAAGAAGGCATAATTAGATCAGCATGAAGGGAGAAATTAATCTCTTTTATTTATTTTTTCCTCTTCAATATCCATCGTTATTTATAATAACGGCTTTATTATTTAAAAGGAGCACTTTTGTTTGCTTTTAAAAATTGTTTATAATTAAAATTTCTCTTTTGAATCATTTTATGAGCAGTGTTTCGAAAAAAAAGCAAAAAAAAAAAAAAAAACAGTTTAAAATACTGGTTTGAAGAGCTTCCAACGAAAACTTCCTTAAAGAGAAGTATCTATACACGTAAAGGAGGGGAAGTATAACGGAGGGGACGTAAAACGTAGGGGGAAGTATATGGGAGGGGAAGTATGTGGGAGGGGAAGTATAACGGAGGGGGAAGTATAACGGAGGGGGAAGTATAAGTGAGGGGAAGTATATGGGAGGGAGAAGTTTAAGTGAGGGTTAGTATAACAGAGGGTGAAGTATAACGGAAGGGGAAGTATAAGGGAACGAAAGTATAACGGAAGGGGATGTAGTAGGGAGGGAAAGTATAAAGGAGAATTTTCCAAGTTTGTTTTTTCGAAAAATATTAAGGGTTTTTTTTTTGAAAAATTTTCCAACTTCTTTTTTTCAAAAATTTTTTTAAGTGTCAAGGTAGAAATAATGGGCTCTTTGGCCTAGGGATGTGCCTCTCGTAAAGGGTAGAAGTACGAAATTTCTCCGTACTAAAAAAATTAATAATTAAAAAGTGGCAATTTTTTTACACCAAAAATTCTTAAAAAATATAAGGAGTAATTGGTGAAAATTTGGTGAAAATCGGATTTACGGTTCGGCCGCAGCGAATTTTTTAAAATTTCAAACAGACATATCTCCGCCATTTTTTCGAAATTCAAAAATCGCCCTAGTTACATTCTTCTTCGCCGGCTAAAAAATTTTGGGTGAAAATTTGGTGAAAATCGGAAAACTGTGGCCGTAAAGTGTTCCGGAAAAAAATGCTACGGACGGCCGGCCGGCCGGCACCACAGAAAAAGTTGAGATCGATAAAGATCAATATTCGATTTTACCCTCCGGGGTCTGGAAGACCCTTCCCCAAAAACCCGACGTCGAGGGTATCGCAATAACTTCTTTAAGTTAAAAATTAATTTATTTTCAAACCAAGTTTTATGGTTTTTTATAAAAGTTCATGCGTTAATAGCTAACTGGGAAGGACATTGTAAATTCCGAGTAATGAATAGGTAGGCCTGTAGGACCGAGAGGAAAAGGAGGCGTTAGATAATGGAGACCGTAGATTTACTAATTTACGAAAAGTTAAACACTATTTTACCCCTTTTGTATGCCACCTGGAATATCTTAGAACGTTAGAATAATAATTTCTCTGCTTAACCGACTCAAAACTGTTAAGTGAATGAAATGGCCTTTTAGCCGGATGAAAAATAGGTGCGAGAACAACGTAAATATGAAGTCTAAATCGTCATTACAAGGAAATATATAGCCTAAGCCATTTATTTTACTTTAAAATTTCAAAATATTGCTTAAAATTGCACATTTTTGACAAAATCTTTGAGTCAAAACTTTTTTTCTGGGCTGGAAAAAATTCGAATGGGCCTAGAACTTACCCATTTATCTTAAAAAAAGTGAAAAAAAAGTCTGTCTTTTCCCCTTTTGTTAATTATACAAATGGCTCGGGTAATTGGCCGATTCAAAGCTTGAGAGAAGCTTCCTTCTAGTCCAATTACACTTTTAAAAGGATTCCCTGTTTTATAAACAGTGAAAAACACAAGGAAACCTTCATATTTCATTTATTTCTATTTTTGAAAATTTTTAATCTTCTTATCTTCCCGTTATTAACAATCAAAATTTTCAAAAATTAAGCCGCTTTATTATAAATTAAAATTAAAACTCAATCGGTTTGAGTGTTTTTCACTTCAGCCGATTCATTAAAACTCTCAAGCTCGTTTCGCTTTTAACTAATTAATTGGCCGATCTGTTTGAAATAACAAACGCTTTAGTAATCGAGAACGTTTTATTTTTCATGATTTTTAGCTTTCCGCAAAAAGAAGTTTGATATCCTCGGTAGACGATTTTTTTATATAGGTTTTGAAGAATTGTGGTACCTAACCTAAACGCCTGAGCCGAAAAAAGATGAAACGGGGCTTATAGGCCAAAAATCGTTGATTAGAAAAAAAAGTACTGGTTTGAGGAGCTTCCAACGAAAACATCCTTAACGAGAAGTAACAATATAGGAGGGGGAAGTATAACGGAGGGCACGTACAACGGAGGGGGAAGCAGGAGGGAGGGGAAGTATAACGGAGGGGGAAGTTTTTTTTTTCGAAAAATTTTCCGAGTCTTATTTTTTTTTCAGAAAAATTTTCTAATTTTTTTTTTGTCGAAACATGTTCTAATTTTTTTTTGTCAAAAACTGTTCTAAGTTTATTTTTCGAAAAATTTTCCGAGCTTTTTTTTTCAGAAAAATTTTCTAATTTTTTTTTTGTCAAAAAATGTTCTAAGTTTGATTTTGAAAAATTTTACGAGTTTTTTTTTCGAAAAATTTTCCGGGTTTTCTTTTTTAAATTTGCGATTTTTTTTTCTGAAAAATTTTATAAGTTCTTTTTTTTCGATAATTTTATTTAGTGTCATGGTAGAAATAATGGGCTCTTTGGCCTAGGGATGTGCCTCTCGTAATGGGTAGAACTATGAAATTTCTCCCTACTAAAGATTATAATAAGTAATCAAAGTACTGGTTTGAAGAGCTTCCAACGAAAACTTCCTTAAAGAAAAGTATCTATATAGGAGGGGGAAGTATAACGGAGGGGACGTAAAACGTAGGGGAAAGTATAAGGGAGGGGAAGTATAACGGAGTGGGAAGTATAACGGAGGGGGAAGTATAACGGAGGGGGAAGTATAACGGAGGGGTAGTATAACAGAGGGTGAAGTATATCGGAGGGGGAAGTATAAGGGAACGAAAGTATAAAGGAAGGGGATGTATAAGGGAGGAAAAGTATAAAGGAGAATTTTCCAAGATCTTTTTTTCGAAAATTTTCTAATTATTTTTTCAAAAATTTTTCAGTTTTTTTTTCGAAAAATTTTGTAAGTTTTTTTGTTAAAAAAAATTATTTTTTTTTCGAAAAATTTTCCGGTTTTTTTTTTTTTTTTTTTTTTTTTTTTTTTTTTTTTTTTTTTTTTTTTTTTTTTTTTTTTTTGAAAAATTTTTGAAGTTCTTTTTTTAAGTGTCATGGTAGAAATATTGGGCTCTTTGGCCTAGGGATGTGCCTCTCGTAAAGGGTAGAAGTACGAAATTTCACCCTACTAAAAAAAATTAATTATTAAAAAGTGGCAATTTTTTACACCAAAATTCTTAAAAAATATAAGGAGTAATTGGTGAAAATTTGGTGACACAATAACTTCTTTAAGGAAGTTAAAAACCCAGTAATAAGCGCTATAAAATGTAAAACCGCCGTAAAAACTAGCGACGGATGGCTGGCGCCACATACAACCTCAAAATCGGTTAAGCACAATCGGTTTTACTCATAACATTATTTAGCATAGAAATCCTGCTGTAATTTTTTAAAAAATCGTAAACAATTTGGGGAAAATTCTTGCTTTTTTTTTGTCACAGCGAGCTTGAAGAGGACTTTTTGTTTATTACACAAAGGATGTGTCAGGGACCAGGTAGTTGATATCTTTGGCATTCAAAGTTGAAATTACACTAACAAGGTGTACAAAGAATAAACAGAAACCGTCCAATTATAACAGTATTTATGCCAACTTTACGCTATTTTCGAAGGACGTTAATTCTAAAAAAGAGGAAAACTGGACCAATTAGCAATACTAATTAGAAGAGTTAGAAAATCGTAGGTTATCAGAAAATTTTTCCTCCCCTCCCAAAAAATTGATTTGAAAAGGGGTTAAAGTTAAGGTATTGCGTCAAGTATCGCAATTATTCCGACCTGTCATTTGACTTCCAAAATAACCGCCCGGAAAACTTTTCCTTCACCTTCTCTTTTGTAAAGAGACTCATTTAAGGATCTTTTTCATCACTTCCCCTCTTTATAAACGACCTCAAAATTCGAGTATAAAACCAAGTCGAAACTTTAAAGACTCTTCATTAAATTGAGAGGTGGTGAAACTTTTTAAATCGAAGAGAATTCAATTTTTTAACCTTCGTCTTTTTTTGTTCGCAGGTATTTTCTGTTTGAAAAACGTTTCTGTCAAGGTGGTACCGCTTGCAGTCGAAAGGGGAAAAGATGCGACTCTTATGTGCAATTATGACCTCGAAGGTGCACCTCTTTATTCGATGAAATGGTACAGAGGAGTCTGGGAGTTTTATAGATTTTCACCGAACGACAACCCTCCAACGAAAATTTTTCCTTACGACGGAATTCATGTTGACGTAAGTTTTGTAAATATATTCGGGGAGTGTCTCCATAACACGAAAATTGCGATTGCCATTGCCGTTGCCGTTGCCGTTGCCATTGCCGTTACCGTTACCGTTGCCGTTGCCATTGCCGTTAGCCATTGCCGTTGCCATTGCCATTGATATTGCCGTTGCCGTTGCAATTGCCATTGCCATTGTCATTGTCAGTGCCATTGCAATTGCCGTTGCCATTGCCATTGCCATTGACATTGCCGTTGCCGTTGCCGTTGCCGTTGCTATTGCCGTTGCCATTTCCGTTGCCATTGTCATTGTCATTGTCATTGTCATTGTCATTGTCATTGTCATTGTCATTGTCATTGTCATTGTCATTGTCATTGTCATTGTCATTGTCATTGTCATTGTCATTGTCATTGCCAGTGCTAGTGCCAGTGCCGTTGCCATTGCCGTTGCCATTGCCGTTGCCATTGCCGTTGCCGTTGCCGTTGCCGTTGCCATTGCCGTTGCCGTTGCCGTTGCCGTTGCCGTTGTCATTGTCATTGCCATTGCCGTTGCATTTGCAATTGTCATTAACATTGCCGTTGCATTTGCCATTGCCATGGCCGTTGCGTTTGCAATTGTCATTGACATTTCCATTGCCATTGCCGTTGCCGTTGCCATTGCCATTGACATTTCCGTTGCCGTTGCCATTTCCGTTGCATTTGCAATTGTCATTGACATTGCCGTTGCCGTTGCCGTTGCCATTGCCATTGCCGTTGCATTTGCAATTGTCATTGACATTGCCGTTGCCATTGAAGTTGCCGTTGCCGTTGCATTTGCAATTGTCATTGACATTGCCGTTGCATTTGCCATTGCCATTGCCGTTGCGTTTGCAATTGTGATTGACATTGCCATTGCCATTGCCGTTGCCTTTGCCATTGACGTTGCCGTTTCCATTGTCATTGACATTGCCGTTGCATTTGCCATTGCCATTGCCGTTGCGTTTGCAATTGTCATTGACATTGCCGTTGCCGTTGCCGTTGCCATTGCCATTGCCGTTGCATTTGCAATTGTCATTGACATTGCCGTTGCCATTGAAGTTGCCGTTGCCGTTGCATTTGCAATTGTCATTGACATTGCCGTTGCATTTGCCATTGCCGTTGCGTTTGCAATTGTGATTGACATTGCCATTGCCATTGCCGTTGCCTTTGCCATTGACGTTGCCGTTTCCATTGCCATTGCCATTGCCGTTGCCGTTGCCGTTGCCGTTGCCGTTGCCGTTGCCGTTGCCGTTGCCGTTGCCGTTGCCGTTGCCGTTGCCGTTGCCGTTGCCGTTGCTGTTGCCATTGACATTTCCATTGCCATTGCCGTTGCCGTCGCCATTGCCATTGACATTTCCGTTGCCGTTGCCATTGACGTTGCCGTTGCCATTGCCATTGACATTTCCGTTGCCGTTGCCATTTCCGTTGCATTTGCAATTGTCATTGACATTGCCGTTACCGTTGCCGTTGCCGTTGCCATTGCCATTGCCGTTGCATTTGCAATTGTCATTGACATTGCTGTTGCCATTGAAGTTGCCGTTGCCGTTGCATTTGCAATTGTCATTGACATTGCCGTTGCATTTGCCATTGCCATTGCCGTTGCGTTTGCAATTGTCATTGACATTTCCATTGCCATTGCCGTTGCCGTCGCCATTGCCATTGACATTTCCGTTGCCGTTGCCATTGACGTTGCCGTTGCCATTGACGTTGCCGTTGCCATTGACGTTGCCGTTGCCATTGACGTTGCCGTTGCCATTGACGTTGCCGTTGCCATTGCCATTGACATTTCCGTTGCCGTTGCCATTTCCGTTGCATTTGCAATTGTCATTGACATTGCCGTTGCCATTGCCATTGCCGTTGCATTTGCAATTGTCGTACATTGCCGTTGCCATTGAAGTTGCCGTTGCGTTGCATTTGCAATTGTCATTGACATTGCCGTTGCATTTGCCATTGCCATTGCCGTTGCGTTTGCAATTGTGATTGACATTGCCATTGCCATTGCCGTTGCCTTTGCCATTGACGTTGCCGTTTCCATTGCCATTGCCATTGCCGTTGCATTTGCAATTGCCATTGCCATTGCCATTGGCGTTGCCGTTGCATTTGCCATTGCCGTTGCCGTTGCCGTTTCCATTTCCATTTCCATTGCCATTGCCATTGCCATTGCCGTCGCATTTGCCATTGCCATTGCATTTGCAATATTCATTGCCAGTGCTATTTCGAAATAGAAATAATTGCTGAAAAACAAAATTCTTTTACACTGTCCTAGAATTATATTTGAAAAGTTAATACATGATATCAATGCCTAGTCAATATGGTGAATGCCCCCTTTTCATCCCTTCGTACCAGCCTGAATTTCGTCGCGTTAGTTCTAACACCGGCTATCTCATTTTTATCAATTTTGAGTTGGGCAGTGTTTCTGATGGTAAATGTGCTGAATCGAATTCCGTTGGTAGTTTAACCTTATTACCAACAGAAAACGCGTAGTTCACTATTTAGCCAGCAGGTGAAAAATTGATTCCAATGAGAAATTAATCAGTATTTTCACCCTCCTAAAAACATTTGAAAAATGAGATGGCGGATGGAAATAACGCGACGAATTTTGTTTAAAAATAATTTTTCCTCAGAACCAGTTATAATTTTTATTTAATAAAACATGTTTACGTCAAAGAAAAAAAAAAGTTAATTTACTTGAATTTCAAAGGTTACCTAATTACGGCGTTCATAAATTTATTTCAAAGTACTTTACCTTGTAGGACATCAACTTCTGAATCATGTGAATATTTTAGCAGAAAACGAAAACCCTGAAAAACGTTTATATTGTTTAATTTAAAAAGGAATTGATTTTTGTCTTTAACAAAAAGTGTCCAAGGGCGCAAAAAAAGGGAGAAAATGAAAATAACAACTTTGTTTATTCGATTTTCAAAGAAATAACAGATAAATTGTTCCCGAACCCATCCTAGTGTCATCCAGAACGGTTTTCGGACAGCTATAAGAGGGGAGGTCGAGTTTTAACCGAGTTTTCCCGGTCGGTTAAAAATCGCCTTTTCGGGAGGATGAATATGTAAAAATTTTAAAAACCTTTTGTTGGAAAAGGCGGGGTTGTCCCGGGCTGTCTCTTGTTTAGGACTTGTAAAATCAGGCGAGTCCTGGGATATATGGCTTTCTTACTGCTTTTGTCTTTTCCCTCTCTCTTCCCTAAGTTTCCACCCAAAGCCCGGTCTAACCAAGGGAACCTCTTTTTCGCGGTTATTTATCGTCTACTTTCCACCCTCCACTTTTGTCATTAAACACTCCCTTTTTTTTTTCTTCCCACAATTTCTTCTGACCACTTAAATAAGTGCCGGAATAAAATTGAGTGATTTTATTCAAATCGCTTTTTTCCTCGTGGTTTCTCCCTCGAATTTCAAACATTCGAGAGAGAAAAATATCGATGAAAATACGTATTGAATAGCAAACGTAGGCTGTAAATCTGAGGCCTCAAAGATTACTTAGATCGGTAAAAAACCAAGGCGTGTATGTTTTATAAACCTTCTTCCCATAACTAGGAACCGTTTTCGTCTTTATTTTACCGCCTCGTTTATGATAAAGGTCGCCCAAGGTGCCTTTATTGCTTCAGGCACAGTTATTATTTTTACGGGGTCTGCCGTTTTTTTACCCCCCACTTTTCTTCTATAAAAAAAATTAAGTTGGTAGGCATTTTCTTTTGGGGAAAAAAACGAAAAAGTTCATTTCAATCTATTTTGGAAGTAATAATCCGACCTCACCTAATCAGCCTAAATGTTTTGTAAAATCTAAAGAAATCCGACAATAATAGGGCCTCAACGCCGAAAAATCTTGGTTTTTAAAAGTTTTTTTTTTTCTTTTTGATTGTTGTGAGAAACATTTAATGTTTTCAAAAAATAAAAAACTTGAAAAATTTCTTGAAAAACTTAAAAAATTTTTCGAAAAAAAAAATAATAAAACTTGGAATATTTTTTTTTGGGGATTTGGCTTTAGAATACACGTATTTACTAAAATGCAAACTTTATAGAAAAATCGCAGCAGCATTAAGTTGTATCTATTTCCAGTTTTTTTCGGTTTATTGACGACACCCTTATATGAGCAGATTTTCAGGATTTTCTAGGGTTTTACACAAGAAAAACCCCATTTTTAATGGATTTTCAGAAGTTTTCCTCGGTTTTTGAAATGATTTAGCATTAAAAAATTGCATGATTTTTTTAAAAAATTTTTTGTACGTGAAGAAAAGCAAAACCAATAGGAAGAAGACCACCGCTATTGGTTAATGCTATCTATTTTTTTTTTTTTCCATTTGGGTAAACAAACGGCAAAATCGAGGTAGACGGAAAAGAGATATAAATCTGGCTTCCCTTTTCAGACATTTTGACACAACCTGCTTCTCTAAAAGAAAAAAAAACCCTCCCAGAATAAAAAAAAAATTTTTAACTAGAAATCTCATTTTTGTCCGCCATTGGAAATTGAGCCTTCGCAAAGGCGAGGCCCTTTTATAAAGAAGACGGTCTAGATTCAAAAGCGTAGCTTAAAAAACCGGAAAGAGCCGATAACGAACTGGGGTTCAGCCTTTCACGCCGATGGGTATGAATCGCCTTTTATTCCAATTGTGTCTTTCTAAGGGTAAACATGTTTCAAGTTTCAACCCCTATCTCCCTTTTTAAATTTTTTTATACAATTCTGTTAAAACGTGATTTACTCCCCTCCCTTATCTGCTCCGTTTTGCATTCCTATTAAACCTAAACAAAGTTTAGATGTTTTTCAGCTACCAAGATAGGAGCAACTTAATTTTATAAAAAGGAAACAAAAAAATATAACTTTATTCACCTAATTTTCTTGTTTTATTTCAAAATTTTATATTTCTTTAAAAAGTATGGACTTTTTATAATAAAATCGCTTTCGCGGTTTCCTGAATGGCAATATTTTATTATCTATCCTCTTATATTGGTGATTGGCTATTTATTCGCTTCGCTTTCAGAATACCAATGAATTTCATCGCTCCTGTAAAAAAAAACCAAATTCTTTTATGGATCTAAATTGGCCTTAACCAGCAGTTCGTTATTTTTAAAAAGGAAACAAAATAAAAATATCAAAAGTTGGAATTTTTCAATAAGTCGAGAAAAACACGAAAAATCACATTTATTTGACCTGACGAAAGGTTTTTTTATTTAGAGAGAGGTCGACTCGGATAATAATTGTCAAGGCGAAGACTCTGTTTCGAATTAGGAGTCTCACTTTAAATATGGCCAAGTTTTAATGCTCTTTCTCTCCGCCCTTAATCCTTTCCTACAGAGAACTTTCTGCCGTCCCAGTCACTAATGGATTAAAGGATAATGCGACTTGTAAAGTCACGGGTTTGATTTACAAACCGTGGATAGTTATTTCTTAATTGCCAGACATGAATTTCCATTACGACTTTCATTTTTTGGAGGAAAAAAAAATGATTCCGCAAAGAAGCTATAAGATGAGCAAAAAAAATTGAAGTTGATAAAAAGTTCCCCATCCGGATAAAGTAATGCCCTTGTCAAATGCGATTACCCAAGTTTCCTTCTCAAAACGAGGAAGATGTTTGGAAAGAAAGGTTTAGAGTTCACTTTCTGGGAAAGAAGAAGAGAGGGAAAAATCCGGTATACGTTTACCTATACTGAGAAAATAAAAGTTGAAGGTTGCCT
>JACGAQ010001052.1:0-73939 GCA_014119065.1 Orius insidiosus | reverse complement strand
TAATTTTTTACTACTTTTTTTTTTAACTTCACGGTTGTCAACAATTTCTCATTTTGCGGACCTATCCAGACCCTTATCTCCATGGCTTGAGTCAACTATCCTGACCACTTACCCACGACTTAATTCTAGATTAGGAAAGAACATTCCATTTTCTATCCAAACTTCACCACTCACTTTTTTATTGCAAAAAAACAGCTTTAGAAAAAAAAATAAAATAGTTCTACCACCTCGAAAAATCTGAAAAAATAATGAGAGGTACATTTTGAGTTCTTAAAGCTGTATTAATTTGGCGTCGCCACCTCGAAGGGAACCCTTTTTTCTGACCTTTCAAAACTTATAAAAATTAATTTTTCACATTTAAAAGTTTGGGAAATATGTCAAAAAATTCTCAAAGATGCGTCTTTAGATGCTTAACAATTTACAAAAAAAAAGAGCTCTGAGGAATCATTAGTCGAGATGTGGTTTTCCTACAATGGATAGTTTTTCTTAAGACGCGTTTCGGAAAAGCCTCTTCAGGTGAGCTATTCACTCTACCACAATCATTTCTACTGTGTGACTATATCCCTCGAGGGAATCCTGGAATGGACAGAACTCTTTTATTTCAACCTCATAGTTCCATGGTTCCCCAAGAGAAAGAGCCTATATCGTTTCTCTCAGGGATGCAGCCACAGTGAAAAGGTAGAAATGATTTTGGTTGAAGGAATAGCTCTCCTGATGAGGCTTTTAAGCCGAAACGCGTCGTGGGATCTCATTATCACAGTTATTTCTTCCTTTATTGTTAGACTTAGTTAGAGTTTCTAAATCTTGAGGCTTAATATATTCAATAGAAATAAAGTAAAGAATTGTATTTTTGTTCAAAAAGTTTTTTCTCGCTTACTACTTGATTGAACAGTTTCTGAAGGTAACAACACCTGTATTTTCAAACTTAAGCTCTTCAATAGTGTGAAGAAAATTTCTTTTTTCTCCATTCTAAAAGGAAGTAATAACGAAGCAGATTGGTTCAGTTGTTCCGACAGCCTTGTGCGGGGTGCGATACTCTCCAATCTTCCCCCCTTCACCACCCTCCTTCCCTTCTGATATGGCTTCAACGCAACTCCTGTTTCCCCGATAGGTGAAATCTGATCAAATACACCCCCCTCCCCGGGCGACCCTCGTAAATATCGGCTTCATATCCACCTCGTGACGACTACATTTACCCGCTTCCCCTCCCAACGTTCAAAAACCCCTTTTTCCAGGATTATTTGTCATTTTGCAAAGATAATCTTTGGTTAATTGGAAATATCGATCCTCCTAATTAGCTGACGGTACCCCACTTTCCCCATCCGGATCATCAGACTTTAATTAAATTATACCATTATACCAATTCATTAACATTGAACTAAATATTATTTGTAAAATAATACCATGGATTTCTGTTTATCCAAACTGCTGACATCCTATTTTTGGTCATAAAAAATGAAGTTTTCCAGAGCAACAAGTACTGCCTATCTTATCATTTATAATCGCTTATTCATTTTTTTGGAATTAAAATCGTGACTTTTATTATTTACAATCTTCACTTTCTCACAGTTCTGTTTAGTTTTCAAATAATCACTGTTGTACCCACATTTTTCATACTATATATTTTTTTAAATATTAGTTAGCAAAATTTTCGATATTTTAATTTCTTTTTTCTGTATATGACTTCAAAATTGTTATTTTGGTACGTTTTATTTTTAAGCCAAAGCATTTCTCGTCTAAAAACGCTCTAATTTTCTTTTCCTGTTCTTCCTGCAGGTGCTTGACGAGCTGAACCTTTCGATGGAAGCGATGCTGATGCCGACGCCACCGCAGTCGGAGTTGACGACGGAAGCGCTCATGTCGCCGGCCGCCTGTTCGGTCGATTCGGGATTCTCGAGCAGCTCGACCGGTACGAACAGCCTCGGACGTCCGAACTCATCCGTCAAAAAGAAGTCTCCGCACAGCTTCTGGAAAAAACTTCCGGGATTAGGAAGCACTTCGACTTTAGTTAAAGCTAGTCCAGGTACTGTCGTCTATTCCGGCCAAGGGGACATGGTCAAAATATTCATTAATTGAAATCAAATAACTGACGTTTAGGAATTTTCAAATTTCTTTCCCCTGGGCGTCTTTTCTATTGTGATCCATGAGGATGTAAAATTCTAGTCTTCTTTTTCTTTTTTTCCCCCTCAAAAATAAAGTGCTGAACCTTCTGTGCATTTGAAAAATTTCGCCACTCACAAAATTTACCAGAAAACTGTAAAACTTTTAAAACGGTCTCACAAGGCCAATTTTTCCATCTTACCGAATTTTTTCATGCAAGCTCAAAAAAGAACAAAAACAATTTTTCTGTTTTTATATTTTGTAATCACCGTTTTTCCTAATAAAAAGGCCAATTTTCCGTACTAGATCGGAGGGAGTTGAAAACTCTTAATTTTTGTAAATATGAGGTCAAACTAGATTTTCAAGTTGTATTATTTCTTTTTTTGTAATTTTATTTACAGAATAAGACAGAGAATAGAGCAGTTCCCAACCTCTAGGGCCTTCAGATTAGAATATTTTCCATTAGAAAAAACTATGTTAGGCGCTTAGTGGGAAATTAGATTTTTTCCCCTTCGGGCAAAAAAGTTGTAAAAAATTTTTGTAGGTTGGGAAATGGCGATAAATCATAAAAAGTTAACCACGTATATTAGTTTTAAAATTTTGTACATTTGTTATTTAAAAAAGGGGTAAATTTAGGCGTAGTACCCTTAAGTTGCAATTTATGTGGGTCCTTACTATAAGTGTTCATATTTTTAAAAAATTTAGACTTAAAAGATGATAATTGTTTTATAATTTAATGTTGATTATTATTAATTTTAATTATTGAATCTCTATGGTCGTTTTCGACTGCCAATTTTTGTATTTTCTTTTTTTTTTTTTATTATAAAAAAAATAAATTGTGTTTGCAAAAATCAAAGACATCTTGTTTTTTATTTCTGATCCCCCGACTTTCTTAAAATAGTGCATGGGAAGTAGAGAAAATAGTTTGTCTGCCTGTTGTATTTTTTACAAGATGTATTTTGTTTTTTGTAAAGCTTTTTATTTTAAAGAAGTACAAAAATTGGTTTTTTAGTAATTTTTTGATTAGGGTGATTGCATGGTTAGGCTGTATTTAGTTTGAAGTTTCTCTTTAGCATGAAAATGGAAGAAAAAGGCCCAAAATGTTCATTATTTCAAAAAGTCTGGGTATTTTTCATAAAGCATTGAAGCCAATATTTTAAAGAGTATATTTTTGATAGTTCCTTTGCGGACGATGAAATTGGTCAATTATTTGACTCGTTGGAGGGTAGAAACTTTTTAAGTTGAGGGAGTGACTAAACGGTCTTCCTGTTATCACTTCCTTTCGTCGTTTTAACGTCCGAAAATAAAAAGAAGGGAAAAAACCACGATTTTCCATTAATCGAAAAGGAAATGAGTTACGGAAATTGGTAGCGGTTAACCTTCTTCGTTGGGGGAATTTTCTTCGCCTTTAAGTCCCTCATAAACTTTAGGGCGTATCGTAAAAAAATTTTGAATCCTCATTACTCCGAGATTACTCGATTAAAAGTTCATTTATAAAAATTTTTTTAAGATTTTGAAGTATTTAACTATCAAAAAAATATGACATTTCGTGACTTGGTCCATGGAACCTACAATTACGTAAGTTCATAAAGAAGACAAGTGAAAAAAAATTAACGTGGGAATTGTTTTAAACAGTAGCTTCAAACCAGAATTTTTTTTGGAATTTCCAAGCTCCATTTTCTGACAGCCATTAAAAAAACGCAGGGGGTGCTGCAGGGTGGCAATCTATCTCACTTTTATTATTTATATTTATTTATATTATTTTTAACCTCATATTTGGAAATCTCATTAAAAAAACGCTTTATACAAATATTAAGGTTTTAACCTTTTAAAATCTGCCATTGGTTCTTCATAGTTAATGAATGCGCAGATTTACCTTTTCTCTGAAGGAGAAAAAATAAATTTAAAATAATTTTTCCCCCGTGGATCCCTATAAATCTGGATGATCCCTAGGATTTGTTGACAGAGATTAAACATGAGCCGAAACCCTAAAAGAAGAGGCTTTTCATACATTAATATTTAAAGAAGCAATCCCAGTTTGAAAAAAATGGATTTGTGGACTTTTAAAAAATTAAAATGCCAAACGGTTTCGCTCAGCGGATGCGGCGTCCCTTCAAAAGGTGTCTGAAGAAGAAAAAAAAAGAAGAGAGGCTTAAGAATGTATCTATTCAAATTGATTTGTGATTGATTTTAGATTATAGGGAGGTGTTCGAATGTGTTGTGTCTGAGTGTGTGTGCGTCGGTGCGTGGGGCCCCCCCAGGGGTATAAAGGTAAACTGGCCAGTAATGATATGGTAGGCAACCTGACCTTTAGAATTCTTGTAGCGCTCCTCTAAATATTGTTCGGCGATCGATGAAATAATCTTTTTTTTTTTTTCTAATTCTACAAACACCCTTTGCAAGTCATCGTCAGCTAATCCCTTAGGGTGTGCATGACTTTCTGTTTACCGATATTTCCTCAGAACACTTGGGCAAAGAAATGGGCATTTTATGTCTCATTTTCTTCAAATTTATTTGCATTTTATACCTCATCTTTCTTTTTCTATTAGGTGATGATTACACTAAAAGAAAATAGCAAAAATGAAGACATTTTTTAGCTTTTTAGTCGCTTTTTCTTCTTTGAAACTATGTTGATACCTTTTCCTAGATAATATGGCTTTTAGAATATTTTTCCTCAGTTTTTTAAAATAATAAAATATCGGCGGTCTTTTATTTTATAGGTTTCTCATTCGTGCCAGTAGCGCTATCTTTGGGCGCTGGAAAGAAGGTCAAGCTCGCTTTGTCACATCAAAAAATCATTTTGAGTTCCTCAAAGACAAGTTATTGTAATACTCTCCATGAACGATTTTTCGGGGAGAGGATCTTCCAGACCGTATAGTAAAATTGATTTGTAATTTTACCATGAGGTTGTCTATGGTGCCGCCGTCAGTCAGTCCCTGAAAATTGCCATTGTCATCCGATTTTCAAAAAACTTTGTAGTTATCTTGAAAATCGTGAGAGATCTTGTAAAAATTCGCAAAACTTGAGGAAACTTGTCTTGTCTAAAATTTTGTTCAATGCGCTACATTTGGGGCGTCTTCACCGAATATTTCCTAAAATTTAAATATATTTTTTTTTTTTCCCTGTGGCTGACTGGGAATTCATTAATTCACCTTGACCCTTATAATTTTTTCATTATCGGGATGAAAAAATGCGCCGGACGGCCGGCCGGCACCACAGACAAAGTTGAGATGGAAGACCCTTTCCCAAAACCCGGGGAGGGTATCACAATAACTTTAAGGAAGTTAAAATGATAAAATTTCCCTACTTGAGGAAATCCCTGTAGGAGGCCACCTCCAGGCGAGCACTTCTCATTAATTTATTGCTTAGCGAATTTCGCCTTCCTTATTTTAAACGACAACAGTGGGAACGTGAAAAAAATAGTCTCTTAAAAAAATTTATTGTGGGAAAAACGCATAAAAGTTTTAAAAGCATAACGAGTTGTATTTAAATGCCTGTTTAACTTGATTCCGGACGCTTTTTTTCCTTCTGCCCTCCGCCGTTTAAATTAGCCCCCCTGCCCAGTACCTTTGATTAGTTTTTGGTCATTTTACGCTTTCTGGACAAATGCAATTACATCTCGTTTTATTTAAAAAACAAAAAGGACGAATCAAAAGTTTAATTTGACTCCAAAGTATTCATCAATGTCATTTCACGGTTTGTTCGTTTTATAAATCATTTTCCAATTTCCCTGAGGTTTATTTTAAATTAATTATTTTAAACGAATAAAAAACAAAATGAAGATTCAAAATGAAATTTTTCAGTTCATAACTTTAAATTTTTTGCGTAAAAAACAGCTTTTTAACAGTTTATCTTCATGCAGGAAATAAACAATTTTCATGTTTTAATATCAAAAAGCAAATAATTGAGGAAAAATCTATTACTTATTGGTTTCAATTTGATCATCCTTTGCGGAATACACATGCAATGAAAATTAAAAGGAAAAAAATTATTTTTTTTTTAATATCAAACTTTTATGTCCGCTTGTGCTCCCTGATCAAGCTTCTTTTTTTAATCGAAATTTTTTTAATAAGAGGTCATTCAGCCCGAGCAGGTTTATTCGGGTCCCAACTGTACCCGTTCGACGGCCAGCTGGTGCGCCTCCCTCGTCTCCGAAAGTTCCTCCCTTGTTTATCGTCGGGCCGAGGTGTGACATAATTTATCTCCCACCGTTAGATTTTTAAGAAAACAAAAAAAAATCCTAAATTTTTTTAATTTAAATTTGCCCTCCGGACTACGAATTTTATCGGTCAGTTTTTAGATTGAGCCTTGAGGCGTTTCTATGATTAAGAGCTACCGAGATTGTTGTTTGTACGAGCGAAAATAAATTGATCAATCGAAATTTCTATTTTGTATACGGACCCCTTTTTTTTCTTCTTGCCGAGCCTGCAATAAATAAAAAATTGCATTACGTTGAATGACGCACGCTTTATTCTAGTGGATTACTTCATTCTGTATAAGGGCCGGATTATAGAAAGATTAGTTATTATTTGTGAAGTATCAAAAATAAACTAAAATGTCATACCGAAAAAACTCCGGAAAAAGTATGATATGTATTTTCCCACCCGCTGACGAGCGCATCATAGCTATGATGTTTTGTATGAGTAAAGATGCAGCTCCCGTTTTCAAAGCTCCCCTTGGCGACTTCGTGAAATGCTTGTTTACATTGATAATTATATAGGTACAGGATATACTTGGCTGGGCGTAGCGCTAGCGCGTTTCTAGATTATATAGTAGAAAAAATCTAAAATTATATTTGGGATTTTATCATGCCAATAAGTGCCACAATAAGGCAAAAATGATCGTTTTCAAGATAAAATTGTCTTTTAATAACCCATATTTTCTTCCTTAATATCCAAAGTAAAATATTTTGCCAGAGATAATTTTTAAAAGTCCCGATGTAAACAAAAAAAAATTGTGGGCATTGGCATCATCTGGAATGTGAGTGATGCCGGTGGGGAACAAGGCCATTCTTAATTAAAGTCCCTCCTTCTCCTCGTCCACTTTATCTCTTTCTCTCTTTCTTCTTTGGGAGCGGAGTGTACCTCAAGCTGCCCGGTTGGCCTAGGACGCCCGAGGAGGGGCAAAAGAAAAGCAGAATCAAACGAGACTTGCCCAGGCAAAGATCGTTTCAAAGTTTCTTCCAAAAGCGTCCCTTTTTCCCTCAACAAGAAAAATGCCACTTATCGTCTGACAATTTCTTCGTCACCCTTCGGATATGCCCAAATCAGGTAACGCTTACTCACTGCACGAAATTACGTTTTTTCCATATAAGGAAACACCCACGTTATTATTCCTTCATAATAAAAAGTATGCTATTTAAATAAGGCCTTGATACATTTTTAAAGCATAAAAATAAATGAATTTGCGTTAAACGTTTTCTGTTTAATTGGCTTTCCGTGAGGGTGCTGTTTGCTTTGGAGTGAAGCCAGTTCTCTGGTTTGTTTGCTGAGCGGAATTCCAGCCAAACCATGTGTTTGACCCGGAAAAACAAATAAATAAACGTCCCCGACGTCTTGCATTATCCTGCCTCAGAAATCACTTGTATAATCAGTTTGATTGCCCAACTTTATCCCATTCATGAAGCCATTTGTCACTTACGTACGATACTACAAGGCGAACGAACCCATCTGTTTGTCAATTAATTTAAAACAGGATATTACTCATTGTTTTACTCTTGCTGAAACAGTTTCCTCACTAATTTTCTAATTGCTAATATACTAGTAATCGCTCTCATTTTCGGACATTTACGAGTGAAATTGACGTTTTGGGTTTCGAAGGGGGATAGTTTAATTAGTAGTTCTCAGATCTCTGGCTTTCCTTTGAACCGTAAGTCAATCCTTAGATTGTGCTTATGCCATGAGATCGTTAATCCTTGTAACTTGAGCTCTGGATACGGTAAAGGGTTCTGAGAAAACAGGATTATGCCTATTTAGCGTTTACATAAACCTTTCATTTGTTTAATAGTTTAGGACGATATTACAACTTTTGGGAAGCAGTCTGATTGAGTTTGATTTTTAACTTCTAAAAACGGCTACAAGAAGTGCTGAAGATGATGGAGTAGAAGGATTTCTCACCTTCAGATTTTTTTAGGCGCTTGAACATTTTACAGAACAAGAGTAATTTTTGTCCACTCTGAAAAGTAAATTAAAATAAATTGTATTGAAACCTAACAATGAATATACGGGGTGATGGCCACGGTTGTGGCCGGGGGCCTCGAACTCGGCCAACCATGACTTAATTTACATTAGTCTCTTTTGCGGCTTCATCATGACAACATTTCAACAAAGCGTTGTGCTTTTAAAATGTAAGTTTCTGCCACAATAAGAGTGTAGCAGAACGTTCGTAGTATGATGACCTCCCCATAGTCTTATCATAGGATATCCTCATTTTGATTTGTTTTTTAGTAATGGAAGAAAGTTCAATTTTTTATGTTCTTCTTGCAGATGAGCCGAGATGCAATTCAGGATCTTGGGAGGAAAACTCGCTCGAGCAATCGAGAAGAAGTTCCTGCTCGGACGTCGATTTGTCTTCAGGCGACGAGAGCAAGTGAGAAAACCATTTTAAGAAATGATTTCTATAATTTAACAGATATGGTTTTGGTTTTAGGGGTTTGGACGGTAAAAACCGTCTTGGTTCAAAAAGATCGGTTTGGCGTAAAAACTCGCCAGAACCTGGAGGAGGAAGCAGTACACCGACTGGACGACTTTCCAAATTATTCTCTAAGAAAAAATCCCTTCAAGCGATCGAAGTCGAACCGCGCGGTAAAATGCCGCTTTTACCCGAAGAAGACGAGTGCAATATGACTCACAGGCGAGTTATGTCTCCATGTCTTCCTCCACCACCACACAACCTGAGCCCTCAACAGGTTAAAATGAGGCATATAGTCGAAGCAATAGTGCAATCTGAAAACAGCTACCTTGCTACTTTAAGAAAACTAGTCCATGTAAGTCTTAATCTTACACCTTGTGCCATATTTCATTATTTTTTCAGGAATACAAAAAACCATTAGAAGAGTCAAGCCTGCTCTTTTGAGCTCGGAAAAAATACAAAAAATATTCCACCGCCTTCCAGAAATACTTCAGTGCCATACGCTTTTCAGTATCGCATTAGCAGAGGCTGTCGCCAACTGGGATCGAGAACATAGGATAGGCGACGTTTTTGTCGCATCGTTTTCCAAAGCAGTTGTCTTAGACATTTATAGCGACTTCATAAATAACTTTTCTGTAGCCATGGACACTGTTAGGACTGAAACCAAAAAGAAACCTGCTCTAGCAGAATTTTTTAAGGTATTTTTCAATTATTATGTAATTTGCGATAATAAGCCTCATTTTTCAGGTTAGACAAAATAACTCGCACGATCGGCTCAACCTTTTCGGCCTAATGGTCAAGCCAGTCCAGAGATTCCCTCAATTCATTCTTTTCTTACAAGTAAGATTTTAAATAATCTCTTTTTTAATTTAATTTTTTTTTATCAGGACTTACTTCAAAAATGGGACATGGACATCCAGAACGGATGGTCCTTCAACTGCTTTGACCAAACTTGAATCGCTAGCTGAACTTCTCAACGAGCGAAAACGCGAAGCCGAACAGGCCCAAGCGTTTAAACAAATGATGCGATGCGTTTCTGCCAAAATGCCAGCATCCTCGCAAAACAAATATCTTATCAGACACGATGATGTTTCTCAACTGGTAAATTTTAACCAAAATTTTTTTCTTAATTAAATAAAATTTTAGGAAATCAATTCGTGTGGAGTGATAGGAAGATTTAAAGCGAGAAGACTTCTTTTGTTAAAGACCAATTAGTTTGTGTTGCACTTAGTAGTAAAGAAGAAAATGTCAATTCTCAACTTCGCCTAACATACAAATGGAGTTGTTCAGTCAATGATGTTCAGGTTAGTTTTCTCATTGTATCTTGAAATAAATAACAAAATTTTTAGGTTATTGAAAGTACCGGATCGCCACTTTAAGCCGCCTTTTGACCCCAAATGGAAGTCTTGCTTCTACGAATTCATCTGGAACTTCCGACAGCCTTTGTATGGAGATGAGCCAGCTTATGAACGATTATCAAGTCGTCAGTCGCATCATGATTTGACGCATAACCTCAAAGGACACTATCAGGTATTTTCTTCGCCTGTTTTTTCTTGTCTGAAACTAACCTTTCCAAAAATCTGTCCTTAGTCTTCGACTTTGTTACAGCCTAGCCCTCCTAATAGATGCCAAACTAACCTTCACGGAAATCCATTTATCGATCCCTTAGGGGTGAGTGGGAGTCTTGGCATTATTTTTGTGAAATGGGTTTTAGCTGTTTTTTTATTTTAGTCATGCACTTTTTATTTTAGCCCGTCCCTTAAAAAGCATGTTCCAAAAATCGTTTTTGGCTTATAAAATAAAAACTTTTTTTTTTTTTCAGGAAATAAATGGTGATGTTACAAGAAATCTTTTGGACAATATACAACGAGAGATACAACGTAAAGATGAGCAGATGGCTTGGCTTGATTCTTGTTGCCTTGAAATTGCTATTAGGGGTAAAGACGAGCCTTATACTTTTCAAATGAACAGCCAAGAAGCCAGAAAAGAGTGGATAACAGGTTAGTTTTATTTATTAGTTAAGCCATTGTGCCTAGGATGGACAAGGATCTCTGATTCTGCTAGAAGAGTGCACAATATCGCCATAATCTATCATAAAAATAACTTATCTAATATTTCATTTCAGAATTAAGACTAGCCCGACTTGCCTTAGACACAAATAATTCACCATCGTGGGAAGTCCCCGAACAAGAGTTAAGACCTTCAACCAAAATGCCTCTTTTTGTCGCTGCCCATCCAGTCTATACTTCAGATCCGAATTCAGAAGTAAAACAAAATAAAATCAAACGATGAAAATGTTTAAATGAAGGATTTTCAGGTGATGTGCGGTTGTTATTATAGTACGACGTGTGGAAAAACAGGTTATCTTTGGGTCTGTACTATGACGGTAACGACAGCCACATATCGATCGCTCAAACGTGGCAAACTTCTTTAAAAGCCTTAACGCAACTTCAGATTTCCGGAACCAAAGTAACAGCCATGGAATACGTCAGGAGTATGGACACAGTCTGGCTAGGAACTGCTAACAACAGGTTCGTTTGGCAAAACGTTTTTTATCAAACTTATCATTTTTCTTTTAGACTTCTTATGTATTCCGTATGTGAAATCGAAAGGCCTGAGTTAACCAATAGTTTGCAAATTGACGGAGATGTGATATCAATCAAAGTACACTGTGATAATGTCTTCGTCTCGTTGGCTACGGGACGAATTTTGATGTTTCGGCGTCATTCTGCTGTAACCGAACCTGAAGAGATCTGTCTAGGAAGCGAACCTGTGGCATGCATTTTACCAATTAATTTATCAATTTATGCAGCAACAGGTAGAACGATAAATGTCATCAGCGCTATGACTGGGGAGCTACAAGTAAGACTTTCTTTTTTTAAATTTTTAATTATAACATTTCTTTTTTTTTTTAGAAAACGTTTACTGTTCAGCATGAACATTTAGGTGGACATATTAATTTGATGGCTCATTCTGGAGTCGGATTGTGGCTCGCTTTGGCGAATTCTAGCACGATATGTTTATACCATACGGAGACTTTTAAACATTTGCAAGATATCAATGTGGCGAGTAATGTTGTGAGGATAACGCGGTGTCAGGGTCCGGTGACAGTAACAGGATTGATGGCTGTCAAAGGTCTTCTTTGGGTTGGGACAGATTCTGGGTTGGCGCTAACTGTACCCCTTCCTCGACTTGAAGGTGTCCCGATTATATCAGGACGAGTCAACGTCTCCTACCATGGCCACTCTGGGCCTCTCTCGCTCCTTCTGCCTCTCCACGATCCTCCAACAGTTCATAAACGTCCGGCCTCAAAAGCCCTCGCTTCAGACGTCTATGGACTCTACGGTCAATTAATGTACGTTAAAGACTACGAAGAAACTGAAGCCGAATGGACGACTGTAAGCAAGCCAGAAATGGTCAAAAACGAAAGCAAAAAAGAACACACGCTCATAACCATCACCGGAGGTCAGGGTTACATCAACTACCAACAGTGCTGTTATAAAAACATTACAAACCTTGCTCACATCGTCATTTGGGAAATGAAGCTCTAAAGCTACTTCATGTTCAGTTCTAGGATTCAAAATTCCTATTTTTTCAAAAAGTCAAAAACTGAACTTATTTTTGTCATTTATGAATATAACCAAGTCTTATTTTATCACTACCATATTATTTTTAAACGCTTATTTTTATTTCTTTTCTCCAGGTGCTATTATGTTCAAAAACACTGTATAATTTATTTTTAGCACATTGTATATAATTTTTTATTGTATTTTATGGAATACCAAAACGAAATAATTTTTTTAAAAAAATTATGATTGTTGATTAATATTTTGTAAATAGCGGCACTAAAAAGTTTTATTCTATATTGAATTTTTTTTCTTGATATTTATGTGTTGTACCTGAAGGAAAATAAAGTAACACTGATCGCTGAAATTTTGTTCTTTTAACCTGGGGGAATCCCACTGTCTAATAAAGACAAATTACGGTTTCCTGAAAACTTCTTACACTTACTGAAGACTTCTTATGGAAGAAAGACTTCAAGAAGACTTCTTATGGAAGAAGACTTCATGAAGACTTCTTATGGAAGAAAGACTTCATGAAGCTTCTTATGGAAAGTGAAGACTTCTTATGGACAGAAGACTTCTTATGGAAAGTCTTACAGAAGACTTCTTATGGAAAGTCTTACAGAAGACTTCTTATGGAAAGTCTTACAGAAGACTTCTTATGGAAAGTCTTACAGAAGACTTCTTATGGAAAGTCTTACAGAAGACTTCTTATGGAAAGTCGTACAGAAGACTTCTTATGGAAAGTCTTACAGAAGACTTCTTATGGAAAGTCTTACAGAAGACTTCTTATGGAAAGTCTTACAGAAGACTTCTTATGGAAAGTCTTACAGAAGACTTCTGAAAGTCTTACAGAAGACTTTCTGAAGACTTCTTAAAAGACTTCCTGAAGACTTCTAGACTTCCTGAAGACTTCTTACAGAAGACTTCCCGATGTAGTTGTTATACTTTTCTTCCTTTCACTGATTGGAGTTACATACTATTTTAAAATAAGAAAAAATACGAGAGTTTTGTTATTACAGTTTTATTCCAAATTTACATTTTTAATTTAAACTTGACAATGCTTTGGTTTGAAATTTCGCATTTATCTATTGCTTCTAAATTCAAATTTTTCATCATTTCTTTCACACTTTCTTCAAATTCATTCATTGTGTCTTTAGAAAGGGTAAAACAATTGCTCTGGTTTCAATAATGAGTGGCCCATCATTTTTTAACATGGATAAAACTTTCTTGCTGATTTTGTTGACAACCCCCTGTCCAAAAAACATCAAATCAAAAAATCCTTTGAACTCTTCTTTGTCTGGGTAAATTTCCAAAGCGTTCAAGGGCAAAAATATAATTTGATGTTTAGTCTCAATTGGTTTATAGTCTCTTTGGTCTTGTTGATATTAATTTTGAGCTTGGTATTGCTCTCTATGTCCAAATTAGGCACCGCAGTAATCATCCCGCCCATGTCTCTATCTCCTTCTGCAAACTCTATGCTTGATTGAGTTTCAATTTCATGAAATATTCTGGACAAATTTCGTTCAGTTATGTCCGTAGCACGTTTTTTATAAGTCCCATTACGTTTTTTCATCATTTCTTCATCTTCGCATTCAGTACCGAATGTGAAATAAGGTCCAAATTCCATATCACCGCAGTAGCCATGACTAAGTATCTGATCTCCTTGAGGAAATATCCCAAGAGCAAACGTAGAATTAGTTATACTGTATTCTGTTTCCAACCATGTAAACGCCACACCAGTATTTCTCCATTGCTTATACTCAATTGAATTTATAATTTCAGTTTTGTCTTTTAATTTCATAAAATAATCCCAGTCAAAAACGCCCATTTTCGCATCGTATCTAGTCGCCAACGATTTCCTAAGCCTTCCATCCCAATTTTTTATAATATTAAAATCATTTTCCATCCAATATTTGAATATATTTTCAAGCTGATCTTTTTCCTTGTATTTTATCCTCTCTAGATTAATACAAGGCATTCTTTCTTTGAGAATTCATTGTTAGTGACCATTTGAAGGAGTTGATATGATTTATGAAGCAGATATTCGGCAGAAGTCGCTCGGAGTAATGAGTTGGCGTAGAGTTCCATCCATAATCTTGATTTTTCTGATATTCCGAGGATGTCAGGAGGTTCTAAGGCTACGGTGAAAAGTAGGAATTGTCGTGCGATTAACTCAATGAGCATATCAAGGATATAAAAATTGATTTTGAGTTCACCATGTTCGTATAGTTTTGCCATCGTTTTTAGAACATGTCGACCATCTGAAGCTCCCACGATAAGAACATTCAATTCATCAGAACTTTCTCTGTCTTTAAGCTCACTCAGAAGATCAAAAGCAGGACTCAAACCCCACAACATGTTGAAAACCACAAAAACCAAATAACAGAAAAAATAACTCATATGCTTTTTCAGTTACTAATAGCAACCCTATACATAGAAACAAAAATGAAATGAAAAACTATGGTTTATTATTTCCTAGTATCCAATAGAATAATCTATCTTCAAAAATTCATCTTGCCTAAATGCCATTGACAAATCCCAGGCCTCTAGAGTGGACCAGCAGTTTTACGAACCTGCTGATTTACTAATAAATAATTTATTTAAAATAATTAATAAATAATTTGTTAAAAAAGATGAGACCTGTTAGAGATGATAAAAAAGACTGTTTCAGCCGTCTCAGCATTTTTTAAACCAATCACCTTTTACCTTTCATAATACCTGAACCTGGTTGGTCAAATTGTCAAAGAAGATGGTCTTTCTTCAAATTATTTCTAATCTCCATTTAATGTTCGACTTAAAAATCCACCTGGAGATGGCTTTTTATTGAAGCCGAAACGTCGTGGTCAATAAAATCTTTTTGGAGTTGACACTTGTTTTTCCTTTTTGTGAAATCCCTTTATTTTATGGTAATAGACAGATTTTTATTTTGATATACAGGGTGGCTCAGTTAGACTTTTATCTTCATACTACTTTAGGATCACTAAGAAAACTAACAAAATATTAAAATGTGGTATCTGTCAAAAAAACGAAACCTCAATAAAATCATGTAAAAATGTGGTTTCTCTGTCAAACAACCGAGGAAGTTTTTTTTGGAGAAGAGACCCCCTTTTTACCTTAAATTAAAAAATAAGAAAGAATAATTTTCTATAAAAATTTATTTATTTTTTAAATAATATAATGTAAAAACTAAAAAATATTTAGTTCTTCTTCCTCTTTTTGAGAAAGTTCATTGTCCGGGCTTTGGACATGGTTCTCTCTGAAGTTTTTCCCCATAAGTAATATCCTTCTTTTTTTCTTCTTCTTCTTTTGAATTAAAAACGTATTTTTCTTAGTATTCTCATACTATTTGTGGCTGTTGTTTTACAAGAATAAGTTGGTCAAACTGAACCAAATCCATAGAGCGCACCAGATGACCACAAGTGGAAAGTCGACGATTTCCATTGAAATGGTATTTTTGAAAAGGAAATATTAAATTAATTTTTAAGGTACAATTAAAACAGGTGATTATAAAGAAAATGTTCATTTTTTGACGTTTTGGGTAATGACGGACTGGAAGTACTGTCCGTCGCCGAGAGTAGCTTTTCTGTTGATTTCTTTGTGTCGATCCCTGGAGACGATTTCTTCGAGAATTTCGCCGTCGCCTTTGACTAGACGAGATCGCCCGGTTTCTTCATCGTAAACCCTTCGGACGACGTTTTGTTGTTTTTCCCAGTCTTCTTTTCTCATCGGTGCATAAGATTTCGGTGCGATTTCAGACGGAGGTGAAGGGCCGCATATTTCTTCACTTGTGGAGGTAGAAGGTGGAGGAAGAGGGCCGAAAGCGCCTGGACTACGTGACTTCTCTTTTGACTTCTTCTTTTTATGTGAACGCTCGTGTTTCTTCTTCTTCTCCTTTTTATGCTTCTTCTTACTTCTCTTCTCTTCTCGGCTGCTCTCTTCACTTTTGGTCTTACCCATTGATGAAACGTGTAGTCAAGCGGGAGTAGAAAATTATTCAAAATGTTCGCAGTACGCGCATGAGAATGATAAATTTGATGCCAATTTACAGAAACAACAATTTACAGAAACAAACAGTAAATACTAAGGTTGTTTACATGTCGATCAGTTTACTCTACCCCGGAAGGTAACAATTTTACCACCTTCATTTGAAAAAAGAGGTTTGAAAATTTCTATATTTTGTATGCCTTTTTTTTAAACAAACTTTTTTATCGCATTAATAAAAATTAAATTTAAAAGAAGGACTCACGCTAACGCCCCAGGCACTTAGCCATTGCCCCCATCACCCAAATTTTGCTTAACGCCCCCCGTAACTTCTCATTTTACTATCAAATTTTTTTCAAGATTCTTTTTATTAGATATGCACCAGTTTTTAGAACAAATTGTGAAAAATAAAAACAAAACTTTAAATAAACTATTTTATTTTGTATACTAAGTAGTTATCAAGTGCTTTATTGAACTTGTAATACATTTTTAAAGGCGATGAGTTGACTAGTTAAAACAAAAACTTAAATTTTAAATTAAAAAAAAAATTCTTAAAAGGTAACAGGTAAAATAAGGTGAAATACAAGAAGAAGCACACCCCCTCCGATATTTACATTTTGTACAACAAAAAATTGAACAATTGTTTAATTATAATAGATTTAGCTTTTAAGCGCTTCAAGTCGGCTTTGCATTTCTTCAAGTTCTTCATCTTCGTCTTCAGTGGTCGCTTCTGCGGCGCTCGCTGAAGTCCCGGGCGTTTCAGTGACAGCAGCTGGAGCTTTACCAAGAGTTCCTTGAGTCAATTCATACAATACCTAAAAAAAAGAAAATTTAAATTTAAAAAAATTCTAAAAATTTATGATTTTGGGGTAAATTTAATTTAATTAAAGTTCATTTGAAAAAATGTATGAATTTCTAAATTTAATATTTAATTTGTCAATTTCTTCTTGCGCCGCTTCTTCCATTTCTTCTGGGTCGTCCATGGCGTCCATGGTTTCTTCGAGCATCTCCTCGATTATCCCTGCTCTCATCATCTCCTTGGACATTTCTCTCATCGACGCAGCGACTTCCGGGATTTTAATCAGCTTCTGCATCGACTGCATGACTTCCGTAGATTTCTGAAGCGACCCGCAGACTCTCAACGTAGCTAAAAATCCGCCATATTTCTATTTTAATAAAATTTTCTCATTTTACCTAATTGATTTTTCATTTGAAGCTGAATTGAGTTCAAATGGGCTTTCGAAGTGTGGATTTTTGTGATCGCTTTTCTCGAACGGATGACTTCTTTCGCCAGAATCGTGCAGACGGCTTTGTCACCTTTTTTCGCTGCTTCTCTCATCGAAACTTTAACTTTTTCTTCTTCCCTTTGTATACCTGAAAAATAAAAAATTGTAAAAAGGAAGGGGGAAACAAAAATAAAAAAGTACTTCTTATTTGTCGCTCTAAAGTTGTACATTCTCTTCGGATCTTACGAGACCATTCATTGACCTAAAATAATTTAAATTTTGTAAAAAATTTATGATGAATGGAGACAGATTTGCCAAATGAGATTAGTTGTCCTTCCTTTATTCCCTTGCACTACAAAGTTTGGCATTTCTGCTCCCAGTTCCTGGGAGTTGGAGTCTCCTGATAAAAACATTAAAATGCCAAGGAGCTGGCAGAAAAACAAATGAAGAATAGGCTTCCTGGGAAAAGAAAGATTTTGGGATTGCCCATGTAAGATGTGGAAAGTAAAACCAAAAAATTGAAGCGTAGAGGACAATTCAATGACATTTTAAGCAAAAAAGGAATATATTGTTCAATTGGCAAAGACCTACCATAATTTTAGGATCTTTTTCTTGAGATTTCCCAAAAAGGCCCATTTTGAGAAGTAGAACGCCCCTAAAGAGATAGAACAAAAAGTAAAAGATCCTTAGTTTTTAACTATTTGAACGATTCTCTCTTTGTTTTCCACTCGAACCACATAAGGAGCGAAAGCTTTACTTAGAAAAAACTAATATCTGTTTGTTTTTAATTTAAGACGTCAAATTTGTGACAACCTTCAAATGACTCAACTTTCAAGAGGTTATCCAAGGCCTGATTTACTAGTAGCATGACGTCATAGTGACGTCATCGACGCCAAAAAAGCACCAAAAAATATGTTGTGCAAGTCGTCCATGGTGCAAGTGGCTCATTTTATTCTATGATCCTAAAAAATTAATGGAGTCTGGAGCTAGTGGAGGGGATTTTTTAAAATTACTTTGACATAATTTTATTTTGGCATTTCCAATTTTCTCCAAAAAACGAAAATAATTTTTTTTTCACAAAAATAAGTGAAAACTATTTCTGCGTTTGGGAAAAAACATCTCACCATAAACTAGGGACAGCGAAAGAGCAAGCCTATTTTCGCCGTTTAAAACGCGATTATGGCGAAACGACAAAAACCTTAAAACTTGACAGTTCACCATAATGCAATTCGCACATAGGAAAAAAAATTAACCCCGTTGTGTCATAAAACGAGCTGATCCCATTGGCTGCCTGCTGTCTTTTTCTAGTTTATGGTGAGATGCTTTATGTTGAATTGCATTATGGTTTTAATGTTTTTGTCGTTTCGCCATAATCGCGTTTTGAAACGGCGAAAGTAGGCTTGCTCTTTCGCTGTCCCTAGTTTGTGGTGAGATGTATTTGCCGACAGTAACTGTTTTATGGAGAAACAACAAGTTTAAAAAGAGGCTTCTATGGTGAGAAGCGTTATGGTGACTTGCACTTTTTTATGTCGACTTGCATTTATAGAATAAGTCGTTTATGGCGAAACACTCAATTTAAATAATGCATTATGCTCAAAATTTTTGAACTTTTGAGAGCTTTATGTTCAATTGCATTATGCCGAAACGCATTAAGGTGAACTACTGATTTTTTATGTTCAACTGCTTTAGGGTGAAATGCGTTATGTAGAACGGAGTTCACTGTTTCTGTTCTCCCAGTGTTGTGGGACAGACGACAGTTGGCTAATCTTGTAAATAATGATAACATGATAACGGCCTTCCTTCTTTATAACTGTGCGGTAACCTACCTTCTGGAGTAAGGCCGAGTTTTAAATTTAAATTTTTTAAAAACTTTTCGCTCCTTGCAGCGTGTGTCAAAAACATTAAAAATGTTTGCTCCTTTTTCTCGGACTTTCCTTCAAGATTTTAAACTTCTTTCAAGAATTGGTGTGTATTTGACTTAATTCTTAAATGAGAAATGCTAAAATGTGGATTTTTTCAGCTATAAACAAAAGGTCGACATTGGCCAATGAAGAAGCGACAAATGAAAGGAGCGACGAAAGCAGCTCAGTTTCGCTTCAGCAGCGATTCGTCTATCCGGAGTTTTTGCCCGATCCGACGATCAAATGGCGAAACTCCGTCCGCGAGAAATTGGAAAGAATCGATATGATCAAGCGAAGGACGCAGATTGATATTCCTGAATTTTATGTCGGTATGTATCATAATTTTCATCTCCGCTTTAACTTCCTCCAAAGTTATTGTGATACCCTCCATGGGACAGTCTCTGAAAAAGGGTCTTACAGGCCCCGTTGAGGAAAACTGTTTAGGGTTGTCTGTGGTGCCGGCCGTCAGTCCTTCTGTCCGATTGTAGTTTATTTAAAAATGCCCTTTTTTACCTGATTAGTATTTAATTATTTTTTTAGGGACGATAATGTCTGTGACGTCGGCGAATCCTCATGCTTCTTCTAAATGAACACTTTTATGGGAATCTGCATTCAGAGACGTTACTGCGGCCTGCGAGCAGAATTCACCCTTCGGAATGTCATCGACAAACTTGGAATCGAAATCTGTTATAAACTCTACGATCCTAAAATTCAAAAAATTGACATAATCAAACTCGAGAAACGGCCAGACGAAGAGCTTTTATATTTAAGAGACGCTCTACCTGAATATAGTACTTTCGCAGTCGATATGGAGCCTGAAGTCTTACCTGAAGGAACTCAAGTTCCTGTCAATATGACCAAAGTAATTATTTTTAAAGAAAAAAAAATTATTATCATTTTACTAGGTTATAATGAAACCGAGGCCATGGTGCAGAAGATGGGAAAGGACAGATTTTGTCGGGATAGACCGAGAACATTTAATGACCCTCATATCAGACAAAATGAAAATGCAAATCCCTCGGCATAAAACACCCTGGGAAAAATACGATTTGATGAAAATTTATAGGTATTTATTTTTTATTTTTAAAATAGTTTTTCATAGTTTTTTTTTTAGAAATACTATTCCTGAAGAAGACCAGAAAGAGATATTTGCTGAAGTCAATTCTGAACTTCACAATTTGGAAATTACAAGGCAAAAGCTCAAACGGAAAAGGTCTTTTACCAAGCCGAAGAAAACTGCTTAAATTTTATTTGTTAATATTTAGTCATTTAATAAACTTTGTAATTAATTCATCAAGTGCTTTGCTCAAAGGTCAAAAATTTCAGCAAAAATAAAGTATTAACCAATTTTTTCAAGTATAAGGGAGGAGGATGTATAAAGGAGGAGGAAGTCTAAGGGAGGTAGAAGTTTAAGTGAGGGAGAAGTATTATGGATGGGGAAGTAAAAAGGAGGGAGAAGTATAAGGGTGAGGAAGTATAACGGGGAAGTACAAAGGAGGGGATAGGGTTGATTAGATATGGCGATTCCATATGGATATAGTTCTACCCTATTATAGTCTTCATACCATGTTTATAAAAAAGTACTGTTTTGAAGAGCTTCCAACGAAAACTTCCTTAAAGAGAAGTAACAATATAGGAGGGGAAGTATAACGGAGGGGGAAGTATATGGGAGGGGAAGTATATCGGAGGGGAAGTATAAGGGAACGAAAGTATAACGAAGGGGGAAGTATGAGGGAAGTATAACGAAGGGAGAAGTTTTTTTTTCCGAAAATTTTTTCGAGTTTTCTTTTTTTTTTCAGAAAAATTTTCAAATTTTTTTTGTCAAAAAACTCTAAGTTTTTTTTTTATTTTCCGGGTTTTCTTTTTTAAATTTGCGCTTTTTTTCTGAAAAATTTTCCAAGTTCTTTTTTGTTTTCGATAATTTTTCCAAGTGTCAAGGTAGAAATAATGGGCTCTTTGGCCTAGGGATGTGCCTCTCGTAATGGGTAGAAGTGTGAAATTTCTCCCTACTAAAAAATATAATAATTAAAAAGTGGAAATTTCTTTACACCAAAAATTCTTAAAAAATATAAGGAGTAATTGGTGAAAATTTGGTGAAAATCGGACACGGGTCAGCCGCAGCTAATTTTTTAAAATTTTAAACTGACATATCTCTGCCATTTTTTGAAATTAAAAAATCGCCCTCGTTACATTCTCGTTCTTCGACTAATGAAGATTTTGTGAAAATTTGGTGAAAATCGGTTTAAAACTGTGGCCGTAAGTGTTCCGGAAAAATGCTACAACCGGCCGGCCGGCTGGCACCACAGACAAAGTTGAGATTGGTAAAGATCAATATTCTATTTGATACTCCGGGGTCTGGGAGACCCTTCCCCAAAAACCCAACGTGGAGGGTATCACAATAACTTCTTAAAGGAAGTTTATTTTATGGTCCAGGTAAAAATTTTGAGCAAGAGGACTGTTTTTCCCCTGGGAAACCATTTATTTTCGTCAGATGAAATTCTTTAACTTTTTGAGTAATACCAGGTGTTAAATAGTAGTCCCAAATTGCTAAAAAGTTAATTTTTTGTTTATAAAACTGAAATGTGTTTAGAGATTATTAAAATGAATAATTTTAACGACGCAGGAACATCCGAGACGGCCTCCACTAATTGTCGATGTAAATCAAGGAAAAAATATTCAATTTTTACTCCATCCTTGAGGTATTTTTCTTCTAACTTTTTAAAAAGACTTTCATTTTTCTTTTTTAAGGAGTTGCGCATCACATAGATCAAAACAAAAAAGTATTTTATTATCCTTTAGATTTAGAGTTTAAAAAAAGATAATTTTTAAGGAATGAAAAGGGATTGAAAAACAAAAGCTGTCAATATGAAAATAAATTAAATTTTTTGGAAGATACCATAGAAAAAGTGCCTTCAACGTAATTATTAAGTCCAAATTAAGAATACATTGAAAATCGATTTTTAAAGCGATTCATCTTTGTCCGATCTTGTCAATGGGCAAACTTTTAAAAGATTTTTCCGAAGATTTCGACAAGTCGATTGAAGAGGAGGTGATTGAAGAATTTTTTAGCCGAAAGGTCAAAAATGTCAGAAAAGACGTCCTGACAAAAGAACAAAAAATACTCCTCGCAATGGAAAAACCGCCTTTGGATCGTTTGAAGGAAATCCCGATCCAATATTTAAAACCAAGACCTCCAAGTCACATTAAGGTACAGAAATTTTTAGTGTGAAATTGAAAAATTTTCTTTTAAGGTTAAAAACAATTCCTGAAGAATTAGACAATTTTTTGAAAAACGTCTGCCAGCGTGCTAATACTGTCAAGATGGAAGTAAGCGACTATAAATTATTTAAAAAATTTGAAATAATTTTCTCAGACGTTTCTTTTAGAATTTGAACAAAAAGAAACCATATTTGCATCCAAATGTTGAAAAAATGTTTCATGAAACTTTTGAGGTAAAAAAAAAAAGAAAAGTTATCTACCAATTTTGATACTTACCATACCAATTTCCTGAAGTTTCTTTAGAATCTTCTGTTTAAATAAATTTTTTAGAGTACAGAACATGAAATAACTTCAGGTACGCAGACAGAAGTGAACTGGGACAAAACTGTTGGTACGCAGACAGAAAAGAAATGGGAAAAAAATTTTCAGAAGAAACTTTTCACGAAATGGATGCTGAAAGGAAGAAATCATTTTTGATCGACTTCAAAACCTCCGAAGAAATTGGAGGGATTTTTGGCAAAGCAAGAAGACCATAAAAAAATCAATTTGACCGATCCCGACCTATTTAAAAAGTAAAACCGTCATTAATAAATTGAATCAAAATTTTTTTTATTTCAAAGAGCTTTCATGGCCCGTTTACATCTGCTCAAATATTCCGATGGAGAAAAACGATCATTTTGATAAAGCCGTCAATACAGAGTCACTTCAATTTGGTTTTTCTGAAATAGAGACTTTATCTGATAAATCTGAAGTCAAGTAAGGATTTATAGTAAAATTATATTCTATTTAATTTTTTCAGTGAAACGCAAAAAAACAAGCAAAGGTGGTGGAGATACTGGAAATAAAAACCCCATTGATAAAAAAACTGAGCAGGTTGGCCTTAAAAAATTTTTTTCTCATTTTCTTTTAAGGAGATCCTTGAAAGCGTCCTGGCTGAAGATTTGGCAGCATCGGACTATTTGGGCTGCTTAAAAATAATCGAGACAATAACAAATCGTCTTGAAATTTAACGTTGAAAAAAATGAAGATCATCTGAAGAGTTGGTTAATTTAAAAGTACATCATCTTCAGCACATATTAAAAGAGTGGACCATTTGTATGAGCTTGATAAGTCAGTACCCTTTTTCTTAAGTTCCATTTTAAATTTTTATAAAGGTTTTTTAAGACTTTTTCTAACGAAGGAAGTTGATTAATCAATAAAAAGTTACCGTTATTTTATATTTATTTTAGGATATAACTGATAAAAACTAATAAATTGAAAATTTTTTTTATGAAAAGGTACCGCAATAAAGAAGGGGAAGCATAACGGAGGGGAAGTATAACGGAGGAGGAAGTACAAAGGAGGGGAAGTAACGAAGGAAGTATAGCGGAGGGGGATTTTTTTCATAAAATAGAAGGTAGAAATAATGGGATTTTTGCCCAAGGGAGGTCTCTCATAGTGGGTGGAAGTGAAATTTCTCCAACTAAAATGATAAATGTAAATAATGATAATTTTTTACACCAAAAATTCGTAAAAATAAATAATATAAGGAGCGAATTTTTAAAATTCACAGACATATCTCCGCCATTTTTCGAAATTCAAAAATTGCCCTCGTTAGTTTCTTGTTAACCGACTAAAAATTTGGTGAAAATCGGTTGAAAACTGTGGCCATAAAGTGTTCCAAAAATGACGGCCGGCCGGAACCACAGACAAAGTTGAGATCGGTAAAGATCAATATTCGGTTTGACCCTCCGGGGTCTGGAAGACCCTTCTCCAAAAACCCCATGCAGAGGTATCACAATAGCTTCTTTAAGGAAGTTAAAAATAATTGAAGTCACCAAATTAAAAATATAATACAAAAAATATAAAAAATACATTGAGATCTGAGAATTTTCTAATAATCGCCTTTTAAGCAATAGGATTGATGGCACCTCGCAAGTTTAAATATCCAGCGATAATGTCGCTTGGCAATGATCTAAAGTTGAAATTCTTCGCTATTTGAAAATGAAGTTTTGTTTGCGGGTCTGTGTATTTGGCCTATAATTAAAAATTGTTAGAAAAACATCTAAAAAATTTATAAAAAATACGAACTTCAAGTCCAGATATATCCGAGTATTTTTCGGAGGCTTCAGTAGTGGAGGAGCTCCAATATTAGAATCTGGAAGAACTTTTTAGTAAAGAAAGAAAAAGAGGAAAAGCATACATAAAGGGTGTCCTGAGGCCAAGGTAAGCTCCTTTCCTGGGCTAATATCTGTTTGAGAGATTTCCAAGTTTTCTTTTTTCCGCCAGCGGTCGTCTGATGATGGAAGTTCGGATTGCGGAAAATTGGGCGACGTTTTTCTTCTTCGTCCATTTCGACGTTCGTCCCATCTTCGCCACCTTCCACCTGATCTGAACTCGAGGGTTGCTATGAAAATTATAAGTATTTTATAAAAGCACGGCCTTTAAAATCTATTTCTTTAAAAAATATTGAGATTCTAGGCTTTCTTGGCCTCTAGTTTTTGAATTCTAAAGTTACTTTTTAATACAATAAGTTGGTATAAAGAGGGGGACTTCCCGCTTCTCAAAAACTCGTTAAATAAATTATTAATTTTCTCAAAAAATCGTAAAAAAGTAAAATTTTCTCAAGAACTCGTAGCCTGAAACCATTTGGGCCCTTGGTGAAAACGAGTCCATATGATATATGTATTTAATTTACATTTTTTTCAATTTAAAATACTTTCTAAATTTTTGTGATTGATTTCTCCATGGACTTGCGACAGATTAAATGAGGGAGATGGACGAAATGGTTGAAAGGCGTGAAAGGCTTCGATGCGCCTTGAACGGTTCGGCCCGAAAAGTCTGCATCGGTTTCGCAAACGCTTTAAAACGATTTTATTCCTTTTCAAGGACGACTCTTTTGGATTATTTTCAGCTCCTCCGCCGTACTTTTCTTCCCACTTCTCGTCGAGTTCCAAGAGCGAAAATGATCGACTTCCAGAACACGCAGAAAAACAAAATTCTTTATGGATCGAGTTATGACCAATAAAAACACATTAAAAATTTTAAAAAATTGTACTATGTATGTACGTAATTTTCAGCTCTCTCCGCCGTACTTTTCTTCCCACTTCTCGTCGAGTTCCAAAGAGCGAAAATGATCGACTTCCAGAACACGCAGAAAAACAAAATTCTTTATGGATCGAGTTATGACCAATAAAAACACATTAAAAATTTTAAAAAATTGTACTATGTGTGTACGTAATTGTAATATGTTTTTCGTAGTTTAAAATATTATAAACCTTCATTCATACTAGGTAAAAGGAAAAAATACTCAAAACTAAAGAGTCCTGTTGGAGCCTTCACGGTAGGCTCTGGAACCTTCTGGTAGGTTCTGGAACCTTCTGGAGTTCTGGAACCTTCTGGTAGGCTATGGGACTTCTGGTAGGCTCTGGACCCTTGTGGTATGCTCTAGGACCTTCTGGTATGTTACTTTCTGGAATGTTTTAGGAGAACGGTTAGGAACATTCTTAGAACGTTCTCAATTCTTCTAGTATCTTCTGGTGTTTCTGGAACTTCATATACGTACTACAACCTTCTGGAACAATCCAAAGCCTGCTCCAGTATTTTAACCTTTGAACTATAGGCAAATAAAAATTTTTTATTCATAAATTAATTCAATTTATTTATTTTGAAACTGCATAGGTTTTTTGCAGGTGAATTCAGGAACGTCTTTAATGACCTTTTTCAAGGCAGAATATTCGCAGCAGTAGACGTACCCTTTGAAAAGGTCGTTTTGGTAAGTCGGCCATTTGTATTTTGAGCAGACGTCAGTGCACATGTGTTTGGGCGGGGAGGTTATAAACGGGTTGTTTGTCGCGATAAATCCCATGCATGAGTCGTCCTAAAAAAAAGTTAAAAATTGTTTTACTAAAGCTCACCTGTGGGTTGTGAAGGATTTTCCAATAGTATTCAGGCACTGGTAGTTTGGTACCTTTTTCTAGATATAAAGGTTTTCCTTCCATTTCGATCAATCCGTGAGTTCCGGTGGCGACATCCAGTCAACTCCGAGCTATTATAAAATTAAAGATGGAATGATTCTGCTTTAAATCTTACGGCTGAAGAGACGGTCCTTGAGTTTTTTTCCACTCGTAGCCAATGTCCGGCGTTGATGGATTGCCATTGAGGAGCTGCATTGATGAAGAAATAAGTCAGAAGTTGCCACGGACTAAAAATGAAGTCAGCATCCGGCGCAAGATGTCCACGGGCCAAAACTTGGTTTCTTTCTGGTCTAGAAACTTAGGGACGCTTTTCGCACCCAAAGTTGATTTCACAGCCACTTCTTGGTTTGCCTAAAAGGCTAAACATGATAACGCCCAGAGTAAAAACGAGCTTACAAATTTATATGCGTTGTCAGGATTGTAGCCTTTGAAAAGCCATTTTTCACCGCGGCTGAAGGAAGGACGACCAGTCGACCTGTAAACTTTTCCTTCGATGACACTTCCCAATATCGTATGCGTCGCGAAATATGTCAACCCTAAGTCAATATGGCAAGCTTGTACCAAAGAGTGCCATTCATCGGCCTAAAATTTGTCATTAATTTTTAATTTTTTTGGCAAAAACCTACTTGAAACCCAATGTCCAAAATGGTTCCTTTGTTTCCAGCGCATTTTTCGTGTGTGTCTTTGATGGTTGCTGCTGCTGCTTTTGCAGTCGAGTTGGTCAAAATTGACTTTTTTGTTTTTGACCAAAACCTGGGCGTTTTCCTCGCAGATCGCTTTTTCAAATTGAGTATTGGATGTTTCTAAGTAGTTTTGTTTCCAGGACAAGCGAGGAGGATCGACTAACAGGCAAACGTGTTTAAAAATTTTTTTAGAAAAGTTTACTTACTTCTCCTTTTCTGAGGAAAATGGTTGAATCTTTTCCTTCGGCTTTCGGGACCAGCAGCGTGTAGACTTTATCCGGGCCACTCGTCAATATTAAAGGCTCGTTCTTTTTCGGTAAATCGTTGTTTATCGAAATGGCGCAACCTTCAAATATTCATGTTAAATCCAAGTTTGGGTAGTGTTTCGATAAAATTATTTGTTTTCAATTCGAAGCACCAGATTGGAAACTATTATTGGAATATTAGGCTCATTTTAAAGACAATAGGATGTAGAAACATCTCCAAGTCGTCTTGATTTTTTCAATTTTTTGAATTTTAAAAAACCCAATTTTGACGGTTCGTTACTCCGAACCGTTCACTTTAGCAAGTTTTAGGCACTAATTAAATTTTGTTGGAAACTTATTCTAGATTATTTTAGAACTGAGTACTTTTTTCTCTAAGCCTCATAGTTTTCGAGATATGTATTTGATTAAAATGGAAAAAAAAAAAACCGCTTATTGACACAATTTCTGCAGCAAACCCACTGCACAAATCTGTCCTTTTACCATATACGGGCACTCTTACCTTTCCCGGTCAGCCCATTTGTGCCGACGTACACCTGGAACACGGCGCAGAGGAAAACAAAAGCCTTCATTTTGAAACTGCATGATTTCTAGTTTTGTAATATTTTTTATACGTTTTTCCAATGAAGAACAATTGTGTCAATTTGACCATTGAGTTTGCTCACAATAAATTTTGTTTTTGTTCTTTCATCGATCAAATATTTGATTCGACCTCGAAAATCTCAATTAATTCGGTTACGCTCGATTTTAATTAGACAAAATTTAAGACTTTATTACAATCAAAATAAGGTACAAAATCGATAACATTTTTAAATTCGTTGTAGTCACAACAATAGATATATCCTTGGCTAAGCTTTTTTGCAGAACTGGCCAATTGTGAGTGGAACAGATGTCGTTGCATAATAATGAGGAAGGAAATGAATGGATCGTTCGTTGACACAAAGGCGATGCACGAGTTTTCCTGAAAGCGAAATGAAATTTAGAATAGTTGGTAAATGAATGCTTGAAAGTTACTTTTGGATTATGGACGATTTTCCAGAAATATTTGGGGACGGGGATTTTCCCTTTTGCAAAAGTCACTTTGATTTTAGTTTCGTTCTTTCTGAAGTAAGAATTCGTCATAAGTCCCAGTTGCAATGTTGTAGACATTCTGAAAAAAATGAATTACTTATTCAAGATTAGCAAGCCTCTCTATAGAAAATAAAAAAATTTCGGCGAAGATTCCAACATTTTTAACATCTTTAAGAAGTTATTGTGATACCCTCCATGTCGGGTTTTTGGGGGAGGTTATTCTAGACCCCTGAGGGTCAATCGAATATTTATCTTTACCGATCTCAACTTTGTCTGTGGTTCCGGCCGGCTGTGTTCCACGGGGTCAAAAAGACCCATAGTAATTATGAGTTTTGAGGCGTCGTGGTGGCCGCGCGTGTTAAGGCGTTAATCCCAAACAATGCGATACGGCGTTCATCTATTGGGTCCAGGGTTCAAAGCGGGCGGCCCCAAATTGAACCTAAGGAACCTAAATGGATTTTTCTGATGGAAAACACCACTGACGCGAGGGGGATTATAAACTCTTAAGTTTGAAAACCCTCTTACAAATTGTTAATAACAAAAAATAATGACCCATGGCTAATAGTGAACACTAAGGCCAAAAAAATAATAAATTATGAGTTCAGTCTTTTACACTATTATAACTTTAAGTTTTTGCTAAAAATCACTTTTGGACAAAGAAAGTTTAAAAATGCATTTTTTTTTTACGGTTCGTTACTCGAAACTGTGCACATAAACTAACCAATTTTTGTTACAAATTCAATGAAAATTATTTTCGTAGTAAATACATTTTGCGCTAAACCTCGTAGTTCACGCGAGATATTTGAAAAACCGCCTAACTTTTATCACCAGAGCATTTTGGCTTTTTCAAAAACTTTTCCCATTAATTGAAAGGACCCAAACTTTCTCTGTACTACAAGTGGCATTTTAAAATAAGTCATTTTCCTGCTAATTAATTTACCTAGATCTAGTGTCTGGAGGCATGAAATCGGGATTTTCATCGTTTTTATGTTGACTATTAAAACAGGTTCCCACTTACCGATTTCTTATTTTGGCGAATTTTGATTTCCAATTTTTTCCAACTTCCGCCGTTTATCGTCTGCCACTGCGGTGCTTTGAGTAGACAAAAGTGAATCTCTGCCAACTTGTAAACGGAAAATCATGAACGGGCGTCAAATGACCTCGACAAAAATTGTGATTCGCTTAAAAACTTCGATGTGAAGTTCACACCAAGAATTTCATCGAAAACCGTTTTCTGATTAGTCTAAAAAGGGTTATAATTAAAAAAATAAATAAATAAATTACTCGTTTGTAAGCTTTATTTGGGTCAGCCATTAAATAACCAGTTGGCTTCTTTCCGAAAACGGCTTCTTTTGTACAGTCCGCCTTTGACTAAATCATTGTGTAGAACATGTTTCGTAAAATATGTCCCCTTCCTCAATATTGTGGCAAATTGTCAAAATTCTATTCCATCCTCGAGCCTAAAAAAACACATTAAAATAGAATAAAAACAGGCATATTCATATTCAAGGAATACGAATACGATTTTTTTAGACCTCGAATCCAATTTCAATCAAAGTTCCTTTTCCGGCGCAATTTTTTTTTGTATTCAGGACTTCGGGGATCACATCGAACTTGCAGGTCGCGTTTTCAAATTTGACTTCTTTCTCGTCAAAAAATAAAGAACCTGAATCATTTTACGTTTTGTACATATTTTTTTGTCAAATTAACATGATTATTTTTCCCTGGGCAAGCCAGAAAAAATATCTAAAATATAAATCATAACTCGAAAAAAAATTCTTTATTTTTCATACCTACCTCGTTATTTTTTAGTTTATATGTCGTTCCTTTTTCATAAACGGGCAAATAAAAATCCGTCGTTAAGTTTTCTTTGAGTAAAAACGGTTCGTTGTCATTTGGAAAGTCTTTTTTCAGCGATATTAAACTTCTAAAAAATTTCAGAATAAATTTTTTCCCCCGTCAGTTCTGAGAAAGGGAGAAACAATATGAAGGAATATTTCACAATCGGTTTCGACCCAATAGGTCTCATCAGGTGAAATTTCCACGGGAAGGTACTGAAGAACGAACGTTCCCCTATCTACCGACCATCTTTCTCAGAACTATGTGAAAATTTTTGTTATTGATAAAAAAAAAAAACTTTTAATAGTAAAATAGTACCTTGATTAGATGTGGATGCTTTGAAATGGATGAAAATTATAGAAAGTAAAATGAAATTCATTGGAGAGAATTTTTCGAGGGCTCCTTTGAGCCTTTGTCGATGCGATTAAACGAAATTCTAAAGAGACAAGGTAAGTTAACGGTATCACCTTTCAACTGGAACAAGTAGGGCGCTTATTAATATTTTTTTTTCTATCTTGTTGGTTAAAAGAAGAAAAAAATTTATTTTTAGTTTTCAGGTAGAAAAATGAAAGTCTTCCCCTAGCTTGGCCGTACGGAATAGGGCTTGAACAGCTCAAATTTCTCCCTACTATTGAATTAACTCAATCAAAATCAAACTACAGTATTTAGTGAAAAAAAATCACACACATGTAAGTAATCACTTTTTCGGGAGTCTGGAAAAACCTTCAAGAAGGTATTACAACAACTTCTGTTATAAATGGTTCTATAGAGAATTGATAGTATGTTGAAGCAATTATAACATTAATTTTTTTGTGTAAATGTTTGTCACTTTCTTGGCTCAATTAATCTAGATCGTCAACAACCTGTTAATGGAAAAATGACCCTCTTGCCATCCGAACCGATTGAAATTGAATGAAGAACTAATTGCCCAACTTTCGTTAATAATAAGGCGGAAACAATTTTTTTTTGGGGCTTCCGAATTCCCGAGACGTAATAATTATTTCTGAGACTTTGAAAACGTTCATGAAGGTCTGCTCTACATGGATTCTCATTTATGGCGAAGACTTTGAATGATGAATATGAATAAAACTCTTTAGCGTAAACTATTTGCATTCTAACGGGTTTTAGGCGCAAGCCTGGATGATGGTTTATGCGATACACGCCCTGTTTGATTTAGAAGAGAAATAAAAGAAAATCATTTTTCAAGAAGATTTCCGTAATTAATTAACAAAAATATGGTACCCTGTAGAGGAAAACTGATTAGCACTCTTCACCAATTATGAGATTGTCTGTGGTGCCAGCTATCCGTCCGTCCGGCCGTGTGTCCGTCACCGGTTTTTCCGGAGCACTTTATGGCCTCAATTTTCATCCGATTTTCACCAAATTTTTACACCATCTCCCTTCCATTGCTACTAATCTTGCCAAATTCGCTATTTTGTCTTGAACCCGATCCCTCACGCGAGGTTTAGTAAAAAACGGCTTGGAAAAATACCAAAAAATTAAGTTTTTCGAAAATGCACTTCTTTTTAAAATGAGGACACGTAATCAAGGCACTACTCACCGATTTTATTCTGTTTGCCACTTTAACAGATGAAGCTTATTCGTAAATGCATCCGTCCTCTGTTGTGCATTCTCATCGACTGATGAAGTAAGAAAAAAAAATCACAATAACTTCTCTTTGAGGAAGTGGTAACAAAAACGTGAGTCACGCCCGTACTGCGGCTTTTGTCACTTTATCATCCGCGAACAACATAATGAAAGTAGACGAGATAAAAGTATTTTTTTAGGACTAATTTGTCTGTAATACTTAAAGTGGGGCATATTCATATTTTAATATACGCATAAATACAAATTATCAATACTGCGAGTATGAATATTGATTTATTCTTAATATATTATTTATAAATCGACAAATTTATAAATTTTTTAAAATGAATTATAATAAAGTTAACTTAATCTACATTACATTCATGAACAAAATCCTAATTTAAATTAGTTTCTTGTCTTTTATGGCTTAAAAAATTCGCCAAAAATCAGGGTTCTGATCCTAAATTTTATACTTCTTTTTTGGGGTTCTACTAACAGCCTGCATTTCTTAAACGAATTTTAGGGTCCAAAATTGTGTATTTGACATTGAGGCCCTTTACTCCAAAACTTTGAAAAAATTAAAGAAAATTCATTTCTCAATAAGTTTTTTTTACGAAAAGCAAATTTTAAGATTAAAATAGGTAAATTTTGAAGAAAAGAAATCTAACTAAAACATCGTAAAAAAGAGGCATTCAATTCTAGGCCCAGAATCGTTTTTCCTGAATTAGAACACATGCTTTTATATCTATCTACAGGTTCCCGAAACGGCCGTAATATTGATCTAGGCCCGCAAAAGATCGGCGTTCCTCAAGGTAACCTTTGTTTTTTTCCTAGAAAATCTTTCCTTGACGAAATTTTGCTATTATGATCCTACTTTGAAGATATGTTCCTTCAAATACAAGGAATTCTTCTGATTACTCTCCATTGAGCTACCTTAAGGAGTCCTCGAACAGAAAGTTTCATTGCCTGATGATAGATATCACAATCCGTAATTTTCACTTAACCTGGAACGGAAAAAGTATTTCGAGATACATTTATTTCTTTTTTTAAGGAAAAAGTGTAGGAACTCTTTTCTGAAGATTTTTTTTTCGAAAAATCCTTCTTTGTGTTATTGTTGTGTTTCAGCCTCTTTTGCTGATTGAGCGTTGAGTCGTTGAGGCGATCGCAGAAAATTTTTAATAGGTATTACTACTTTCCTTATAAATTTTTTTAAATTGTGCATGTTAATTATAGTTCCTTAATTTTTTTTCCCTTGTTGATAAACGAAAGTGAATCCTGGCTTCCGTGCAAACAGAGCGGTGGTGAGGGAAATGGAGGTTCGTACATAAAGATGGACACGGGCCATGAAACTCCGCCAGTTATGTGTTTCTAGCGACTTAAAGAATGCCTCGTTTTGGAATTTTCGCTTTCCCCGCGTTACTCTTCTGCTGCGGGGTCGTCCTTGCCGATTTACCGAAAGAGCCCTCGTCATCATTTGGATTCGGCGGGGAAATTATGGGAGGCGTTAGGCGAAGCGAAAATCACGGAGGCCGATCAAACTGGGCTACATGGGGAGACAGGTAACCACAAAAAATGGCTCAATAAGAAGTAATTAATAACTTCCTAAACAAAATTTATTATGACCACCTCCGTGGTACGGTCTCTGGGATGGGTCTTCCAGACCCCGTAGAGGAAAACTGATGTGTGATCTTTACCGATCATGAGTTTGTATGTGGTGCCGGCCGGCCGTCCGTGTCATCAGCTTTTCCGCAACACGGTCGTACTTTTCATCCAATTTTTACCACATTTTCTCAGAATTTCCTTTTTTAGTTAAATTAAAATTTTAAGATCTTTTCGAATGTCGCAAAAATGATGGAGTTCTGCCCTTCTCAAATTTTTTAAACCCACTAGAGCGTGCTATTGATCTTATCTTCACTGGCTTAAAAAGATTATTTTAAATCACAATAACTTCTTTAAGGAAGTTATTAAAAGAAAATTACATAAATTTTTTTTATTGCAGTAAATAGGGTAGCTAGGTAACTTAAAATCACTTGTAATTTGAAGAAATAATTAGTATTTATGAAGTGCATCTCGTTTTGCTAAAACTACGTCCAAGCTCCAGCTCGGACACTACTATTCGGACGGAGTCCCCATTAGGCTCATTTTAAATTCATATAAAAACTTTATGAGGCGCTCCGGATACGAAGGGCGAACTCGACAATTTTAAAGTTTCGGTTTTTACGTATTTAAAGGGGAAAAAAATGGCGAACTCAACATAAAATTATATGGGTGTTTCACCAAGAGGTCTAGAATCTGAAAATGAAAAAAAAAAACTGACGTCGAGGGTATCACAATAACTTCTTTAAGGAAGTTAAAAAATTTGTCCGATGTCGAGTTCGCCCTTTGTATCCGGAGCGCCTCATATGTTCTTTCAAATACGTTTTAATATTCTTATATTAAGTATAGGGTTTTGAAAAAAAAACATACCTACATATAGTTTATGTTTCTTCAAAAATTAATTTAAAATTACAAAAACATGAAGTTTTTGTTAAAATGTCAATTTTTGATTCTTTTGAATCTTCTATAATACTTAACTGACATCTTTTTCGAATTTTGCCATTTCCAAATACAAAATTCAAAAATAGAGAAGGGAAAAATTTGGGGTGTTCTCACCCTTTCCGTATACCTAAGCCCTGATTGTAGGCTTTAATTTTTTTCTACCTCGATATTGAAAAAATGTTCAGGATAGTTGGATGAAAAACAATGAATTCCGCTACTTGGAGGAAATTCCCGTCGGGGGTTCATTTTAACCTAATAACTTCGTTTTTAGAAGAATTTTTCTCTCTACCTATACATATTTTAATTTTAACTAAAATGTAGATTTTACAACGGAATAAACCTCGCTCCATTTTTATTCGTTTATTTTTTAAACTATCAAAAATGAATCTTTAGTTCACGGTTACTCCCTTGTAAATCTAATTATTAGACTCCGTCTGAAATTCTCACGTATTGAAAATACCTATGTACTCATTTTTTTTATAGAATAATTTTGAATATTTTCTTGTCCTACCTTGTTAGATTAAATTCTTAAGGCGAAAATGCATCTAAATTCTTTACTGGAACCAAATAAGGGGAGTGTTTCTAAATATTTTTGTAAAGAGAAAAAAAATGAAACACTTTTCCTTGTATATTTAAATTGACAAAACTAGAACAGGATTTTTGGTTTTTTCCTTATGAACGATGTCATACGTGAATGAATTTCGAGAGCGACTTATTTTTTTATCAGTATCTCATCTTTCGTAAACCGTAATTAGTCGACATACTAACGAAAAAAACTTGACGAGGCGTGAGAATTAAATAATCTGTTAATTTGTCAGTATTTTGTTTGCTTTAAATTATTTTGAAATGGGATTGTAAGAGCGAGATGAGCATTCATGATAACGGAACGAACTATTCGTAAACCATACAATTAGAGTTTTGAACCACATGTCCAAATCCGAAAAGTTACTTTCTACTTTGTTGGCCCTTTAGGCAATTAGAACGATTTCAGGAGCAAAAAAAGAGAAAAACTAGGCTGAGGTTTGATAAATTTTTTTTTAGTGTCCCCAACAGAAAGTAATCGTAATAATTCGATCATAAGTGTTCAATTTCAACTTGCTTTTAAACAACTCTTCCATTATTTTGTAGTTATCTCGTAAATGTCGCGAGCTTTTTTGAAACTTTGAGCTTTAGTGAAAATTTGGGGAAGATCGGACCATGGACAGTAGTGCATAAAAACAAAAGACAGACAGATCTTCGCCATCTATGGGAATTTTTAAGCTTACTATGAAAGGAAGATTCTGTGAAATTTTGGTGAAAATCGGATTAAAATTGCGGCTTAGAAGTGTTCCAGAAAAATACGACGGCCGGCCGACACCAGACGACCTCATGATCAGCAAAGATCCATTTTTTCTTCGGCTCTTGTAGACTCTTTTCCAGGGACCGTCTCATAGAGGGTGTTATAATAACTTCTCTTTGAGAAAGTTAATTAAAAATTTGAAGTTCGGACTTGGAAAATTGGTATAGAAGGCCCATTTTCAAAAAATGTATATCAAAAGTTAAATGTGCTATTAATAAGCCATAAAAAAAGTTAAAAAATATTGAAACTTCCCAACCGAATAAGGCCTATTATTTCCGCCATGGCTCGTAAATCAGGTCGGTTTTTCGGACGAGCCAAAAGATAAGTGGGTAAGAAACTGACGGAAACGAGCAATCGCATTAAATTTAGATGAAAAACTTAATTAGACTTCACGCTTATCATTATTTTATGATGATTTAATCTACGATTAGTAAGAATGTAATAAAGTTAAACAAGCGGAAAAAGGAATAAATTACTTGAAGTTAATTTATTTTTAAATTGACAACTAGGCACAATGTGTAATTATAGACATTTTCGGTTTACGTTTATGAGTGAAAGCTTGTAAAAAGTTAATAAAAATTATAATGCTGCAGAGTATTTTTGTATGATGAAAATTAGTTAATTTTTGTAGCGATTTTCCCAAAAAGTACTAGTGTGGAGCGGGTCCCGACGGGACTTCCTTCAAGAGAAGGAGCTGGGGAAGTATAAAAGTGGTTTTTTCCAAAATTAAAAAAAAAGGAGCATTTGGTGAAAATTAGGTAAATCGGACAAACGGTTTGGCCTCGGCGCTGTTTTTAAAATTTCAAACAGACTATAACCGCCATTTTTTCAAATTCAAAAATTGCTCTCCCTGGTTCTACCATTCAGGATTATGTGCAAATTTGGTGCGAATCGGTTCCACAAAATATTTCAGGCAGAAAAATGCTCCGCCTGCCCGAGGGATACCCCTGCCTTCCGTGGTAAACGTCTCTCACTTCTCTAAAAAAAATTTTTTTTTCCTTAGCTCGAAATTCTTAAAAAAATGAGGAGTATAGGAGAAAATTTAGTAATAATCTTGTGAAAAGTGTCCCGGAACAAATGCCACGGCGGGCCGGCCGGAACCACAGAAAAATTTCCCAAAATCATAGGGTAATACAAGACCCACTTTTTGAGAATTTAAATATAGAAAGATAATGTTATTCTTAACTAGTAATGTTTTAGACGTCGCTGAGGATATGTACAAAACTATGTAATATGTCATGTCATGGTCACAGCCCGATTATCCTTTTACTAGTACTTTTTTCACGAGATCTCTCATAGAAAACGTGCAATTAAATCATACGCACGCAACTTCGATCGGATACGGTCAACACTTTACAAGTTCATGTTAATTTGCCATTAAATAATTAACGATTAAATTGGAACGAATTAATTAAAACGGTATCGATTTTTTTTGTTTAGGTAGGCAAAGAGATTAAAAAATGGCCTAGTTTTATGTAAAGAAGCAATTTATTATGGACAATAGAGAAAAGGATTTTTTTTTCTTTTAAATTACTTTCGCTGTTCAAACACGTGAAGATATTTTCAAAGGGTTGAGAAAGAAGTTTTTGACATTTTTAGATTTTTGATTTGAATATTGTTTTTGTAGGACGAGGGAAAATGATGTTGATGACGATACCGCTGATTCTTGGATTTAAAGTGGCCGGGATTATAATCGCAGCTTTGACCGCTTTGAAAGTTCTCGTCGCGAAGACTGTTTTTATGAGCGGACTTGCGGTGATCACGTCGATGGCACTCGCCGCTAAATATCTTTTCGACAAGTTCAAACATAAGAAACATCAGGCCGAACCGATGCCCTATTATCAACAAGCTATGGCGCAGGTAATCTACAATTTTAACGAGCTCTAAGGGCGGTCCACTGGCGGTTTTACTGAGCAGGTAAAACCGGAAAACTCACTGGGATCCAAGATGCCATTGTGGGTGATGGGGAAGGACGGGCGGACTTGACTCCTGTTGACTCCCATTTTTTGCTCTAATTTCAGCTTAGATATCTTCCTAATCCATAATTCTTTATTTTTACAGCCCTTAGGTGGAACATATGTACGACGTACAGGCTGGTAGTGCTGACGTCACAGCGGACCTTTCAGGGCATTTTTCGCAGCCCATTTTGGCAACTGCCGACAACCATACCGCCTACAACTACATTCCATGTAAGAACCGAATTTTTCACGTTTAATCAATTTTTATAAAGTTACGGATTTTTAGATGCTGAGAGGAAATCGTACAGGCCGGCTTTCAAGACGACCGTTTACAAAACTACGGTGAAAAAGATCGAGAAAAAATGAAATGTTTTTGGTTTTTTGTTAAAAAAAAAATTGGTCAACTACCTAATTCTTATTGACTTAATATTGTACAAAGTGTGTAATTTATTTATTATTTTAATTTATTTTTGTAGTAAATAGTTAACTTTGCCTAGGAAGATTTCAATTTTATTAATTTAATTTTTATAAGAAAGTAATAATTCTACTATTTATTATTATTACAGAACTGTATGACGAAAATAATTAATTTATAAAATTGGTTTAAATAACAACCCCAAAACCTTCTTAAGCATTTTTCTTAAGACCTTGAAAATGAGAGGTGCTTTAGGATCGTCTTCTTTTCGGTTGGTATAGCAAACTTAACTTTCAGGGATGGAGTTTGTCTCTTTTAGGAAAGAACCTTTTCTCAAGCTTTCTTTGGAAATTCTTCCATATTTCTACTTATGAACCTCCTTTGAATTAATCTGTTCCTTCAAATAAAACGAATCCGTCCGATTTCCCTGCGTTTTTTAAGGAGGTTATTGAGCTACCTTAATTAAGGAGTCCTCGAATGGAGGCTCTCATTGGCTGGAAAAGGGATGATCGAGGTATCCTTTTGGTTAAGGAAAGCAGGTTTTCAAGAAACTTCTCAAAATTTCCTTGAATCAATTCAATGGTTGAAATATTTTTAACTCCTCAAACGACGTTATTGTGATGGGATCTCTTGTTTGGGAGAGGATCTTCCTGACCAAGTAGGAAAAGTGTATTATGGAAATTTATTAAAATTTTAAACCCTCTTTTCTACGAAAGCTTATTAAATTTGCAAAAATGACGGATTTCTTTTGACTGTAATTACTTTCAAACAAATAAAACGGATTATCCGTTAAAAATCAATTTGATCCCATTTCTGGTATAATTATTGAAGAACTTCATTAAATTAAATTAAATTGAAAAAGAATACTAAAAGTAATTGAGTCCGAACATTGTCATTAAATTGTTCCTCTGTTGATTGATAACCGCTTTGTTTTTATCATTTTAACTTCCTTAAAGAAGTTATTGTGACACCCTCCACGTCGGGTTTTTGGGGAGTGGTCTTCCAGACACCGGAGGGTAAAATCGAATATTGATCTTTACCGATCTCAACTTTGTCTTTGGTGCCGGCCGGCCGGCCGTAGCATTTTTTGCCGGAACACTTTACGGCCACAGTTTTCATCCGATTTTCACCAAATTTTTACACAAATTTTTATATCTCAATATTCACGCTGCTGCAGTAAACTATGTGGAAATTCAACTTCTATTTTATTTTACGCCTTCGCCCTGGAGGAGGAAGTTATAATTGAAAATAAAAATTATTTATTTAAAATGCACTGTTTAATCTCGCTTCATAAGAAATGGACTAGCTGATAATTAGGTGGTTTTCAAGGTTTTTATTATTTATTTTATTCCCCACAAGAATAACCATTTTTATAGTTTTCTTTGGGTTTTGACCTGAAGACTCCAATTTACATTTTTGTCGTAATCCTTTATTTTTGACAAAGATGAATCCATTCTACCCTGTTTGAAGAAGTTGATCTCAGTTTTTTTTGGCCAAGAAATGCAGTTTACACTCAATTTCGTTTTTTGAGGCTTTTTTGACGGTCTTTTAATAGTTGCAATGCCTCGTTCCTAGATAGCGTCGTTTCTTAGGCGCAAAATGATTAAACCAACACTACACATGAGAGTTTCCGGTCTAGTATTCTCTTAAGGTCAAGGTTACTTCAAACAGTTTTTTCCGGGAAATTTTCGTCCAATTTTCACCTCAATTTTACAGGATCTTCCATGCTATCTTCTCGTTCCTCAAAGTCCGCAAAATAGAGGATATCGTCCGTCTAAAATTTTGTATTCGTCCGATTTTCACCATATTTTCACCAAATAATTATCAAGTTGCCCTACTTATGTGGAAGTTCCCTTTGGATCCTTCTCCAGACCAGCAGGCGTAAGTAAAATTCCATAGCCACTAGATTGTAGTCATTTATAAATTTAAATTATGCGTATGAAAGTCTTCTGTCATCTTCACTTTTATTGTTAAGTAAATAATGACTCGGTCACGAAACTGCAGTTCTGTGAGTAGAACCTTGACCTTGAAAATACTAACCTGATATTCCGTCCGGTAATGTGGGTTTAACATAATCAACCCCGGAATTAGGGATCTAGGGGACTGATATTTTTGGATTCTTCTTTTTTCAACCCCAAAACACCCCTTTCTAACTGATTTTGTTATATATCGTTTTTTTGGCCAAAAAATACCTTAATTTTTAGGGCTTTTCCCGATAGTTGGGTAACTGAGAAATTAACACCTCATTAAAAAATCAGTCTAAAATTTTTTAGTTCTGGATATGACAGATTGAGAGTTTTAGATCAGCTGGCTGCAATAGTATTGATTTTTTTTTTCATCAAGTCAGATTTAATTTGACCGGGAAAGTCGGGCTATGCTTACATTTTTAAAAAGAAAAAAACACGCAATTTTGGCATATTAAGGATTTTATGATTTTGATAAATGAGAGCTGAGTTTCTTCCTCGAAATTTAGGATGTGTTATACAGTAGCCGAAGTGTTGAGCCTTTAAGAAAATTGATCGGCTGAATAATTTCAAATTCGTGATCCATCTTCCCTAATTTTTAAGGATGCCCTACTTGGTTGGAAATTATTGTTTCACGGCGACTTTCCCGATTTTGTCCTCGCCGTCATTTCCAAGCAAAATAGCGGTCGTGACACCATCAAGCATAAACGGAAATTAAACTTTGAAAACCCCCAGGCTAAACACTTTCTAGATCGAGTCACGAGTGCAATAAAAGACCTTCGCGGTACCCAATGACATTTTTATGAAATCATGTTTTGTACGCATAAATCATGTGAATGACTCCAGCTATTCCATATAAGGATTAGAAAAAGTTTTTCCTTCTAATTTTCTTTATAATGAGCCTAGTGTGGACTTGGTCCTAAAAATAGATTCTTAGCAAGAGCTTCGTACATCCTAAAAATTTTCTTAAGATTCCCTTAAACTCTTAAGGTCTCCTTTAAAATCTTATCTTGACGTTATTTCGTATTTATGAGCCTCCATTGATTATTTGTTCCTTCGGAAAGAAATCATTTCGAATTCACTCCGTTTTTTTTCAAGGAAGCTACCTCAATTGTTTTCGAAAGAAGAGCTGTCATGGCTAATTGGCTGGAAAAGGATGTTCAAGGTATCCTTTTGGTTAAAGAAAGTAGTTCCAAGGAACGTTTACAAACATCTTCAAGTCAATTTAAAAAAATTAGATAGCTGAATCGCTTGAAAAGTATTTGAAATTTATAAAATCTAAATTTTTTCAGGTATTTATCAACAACAGAGTGCTCTCATTGGCTGGAAAAGGGATGTTCAAGGTATCCTTTTGGTTAAAGAAAGTAGAGTTCCAAGGAACGTTTACAAACATCTTCAAGTCAATTTAAAAAAATTAGATAGCTGAATCGCTTGAAAAGTATTTGAAATTTATAAAATGAGCCTAGTATGGACTCTGTTAGATTAACAGTTTCCCAGGATGTTCTGCTAAAGAAGCATTTCTTAAAAATCTAAGAACTTAGTTAAAATTAAAAATTACCAGATTTGAAGCATATCTTTTAAAATGTTTGTTCTAAGAAAAAGTGTGTAAGCAATATTCTATTGAAATGGTATAAAAATTATTTATACTCAGTCTTTATATAGCTAGGACCAGTGGTTATCGAGTTATTTGTATGATGATAAATTTATCAGTTAAAAAAAAATAATAATAATAAATAAATAAAATTGGTTTCTAATTTTCTAGGGCACAAAAATGGCTTTCGTAAATAACCAAAAAAAAAACCTTTTTCAAATTATCAGGACAATTTGCTCAACTTTTTCTTGTTCTTTATCATTTTTTTTATGGGCGAACCACGCCTCGGAGCGGAAGAAACTAGTTCGTAGGACGTCAAAATATGGGGCATACTTTTTTCGTATTTTTCGACCTAAATACCCATGACGTTTATAATTGGGTATGATTTATCAAAAAATAAAAAATAATATTGTTTATTTCTATCGGTATTTACAATGAAACATTTTTACAGAGATTTTTTTTTGTCTCAACGGGGTCTTTGTCTGTCAGTTTTTTCTTTGGTCTATTATCGTAAGACGCTCCTTCGTCTGGTATAATGACTCCTATAAGTATTTTGTCGGTGAATTTTTGTCGTTTTTGTACTCTTGGCTTGCTGTCGTCGGTCGTAAGTAAGTCGTTTGCATTCTTAGGTTTTTTATTCACTAGCCATACACACGAGCTCCTCTCGCAGCTATTCTATTTTGTCCAACGTCGACAGTCGTTCGTTTTTTTCAAGTCACAAATAAATTAAATAAATAAAGACTTTTTTTATAATATATTCTGTGGTTGAGCAGAGTCCTCGGTTTTGAATCTGAAAAAAGAAAAAAAAATTCGTATAATTTAGTAATTTTTTAAAAATAAACCCCAAGAGCCCAAAATTGCAGTATAAATAAAAAATCGTTTCTAACTTTTCAATTATTATACAGATATTAAACCTTTACATGGTTTTTTCCCCAATGTACTAAAAGACGCTTTATGAAGTAGTTTGTAAAAAAATATGGTTTTGATGAAAATTTTGAGCAGGTTATTTAACATTTTTGAGAAAAAAAATTTACCTATTGTGCGTGGGCTTTGTAGGCGAGTTTTTGGGCGTCCATTTCGGAGCCTGAGGCCTGAGTCGGTGCGACGTTGATGGATCTTCCCCAGCCGGAGCTGTAAGAATCGTGTCCGCCTCCGCTGCTGTGTTCGGTGATGATGAGCGACGACCTCGTAAGTGACGTGTTTCTGCTGAGAGAAGAGCTTCTTGAGGCCGATAATGGCGGCGAGGAGGAAAGCGAGTTTGGAAACCAAAAGGGCCTTTCCGACCAAAAGAGCCAAAGCTTTAAACGCGATTACTCCGACCATACCGATCTTCATGGCACCAGCGGCGATTATAGGTCCTAAATTCTTCATCTTTCCTCTTCCTGGAAAACAAAAAAAAAAGGTACATAAAATTGATGTTTTGGCAAAATATATTTGTTTTGCTTAAAAAAATCGGCAGCGTGCGATTTCCGTGAGGAAGTTGGAATAGTGGATTTAAAATAGTAAGGGACACGGAAAAGCAAGCTTACCGGTTTCTTTAGGCGATTCTCGTAAAGAAAGATCGAGGCTGAGTTGTCCTTCTGCGTCAGGCGCCGTGCTAAGAACGACTTCGGATCCGGGTAAATTTCCCAGCGTAAAGACCTCGATTTGACGAAACTCCACATTTTTTTAGCCACCAAATTTCCGACGGCTTCTTCGTCAGTCTGACACCGCGTGCGCTCAGGATATCGTCGGAACCCTCCTCGGAGGTTTTCGTGATTTCCAAACCGTCGGCGACGTAAAGGTCGGCTTTTTTCACGAGCCGATTTACGTAGGCGACGATTTTCAACATCATACATGCCGAGGCGTCACGGTTTGAACAGCGCGTGTTTAACTTATCGATAAGTCCCGATTCGTCCTTACCAGTCACTGTGTTTGAATCCTCTTCTAAGGGTAAAGCCGCTGCTACCGCTAGCAGGGCGAACGCAACGAGCGCCACCGATTTGACCGAAACATGTTGCCCCACTGGAGAACTTGGACGTTCTGATGACCCACTCATTCCTCCCAGCCTCCTTATATCTTACCCTTGGACTTGACCTACCTTCCCCTAACCCCACCTCTCCAGACACCTCTACTCCTGACATCCATGCATTTACAATTCATACACTTTTTTTTCTACTCCATTTTTTACTTATTCAGAATATTAATTAATTACATTATTTTCACTAGAATAATCACATTAATTAAACTTAATTTTTAATTACTTTTTACTTTTTTTTTATAAAAGTACCAATTTTTTCTTCAAGATATCACCTTTCACTTATTCCTTTCATTTCAACGCTTTCCTTGCTCATGTTTGTTTACATTGGATGGAACTTACAAATGGACCTAAGCCGTGGATACGACACGGTGAACCAGCACAAAAAAAAATTTTTTTGGGGAAATTCCGTCTTAGGCCTTTCTTTAGAAAGAGGTGCCGTGGCAAAATGGTGAGAGCAACTTCCTGGACTATATTTATTCATAATAATACATATATTTATTCATAATAGTACTGACGAAGGCAACCGCCGAAAGCTCTTGTTTTCATTATTGTGAGTCCCCTTTAATGTTTTTTTTACCTATCTATTTCCATCAGTGCAAAAAAGTTTATTCATAATATATTTATAAGGTAAACAGTGCTGGTTTGAAAAAAAACCATTACCTAAAAGAATGCCTAAGAGAGAAAACCTAAGAAAAAAAAATACTTTATTCTTATTTATAAATTATTTTTTTTTGTGAGGTTTTTTATCGTAGAACATCACAGATAAAAAACCTAACATAATTGATCCACCAAACGAAAAAAACAACAACAAAGAAATACTTTTTAATTAATATTGTTTTAGCTTTCTAAAGGGGAAGTTTTTTTACGTACGATTTTTTTGGGGAGGGTTTTCCTGACCCAGTAGAATTTTGAACGAGGTTTTTCTCGCATTTTCCAAAGTTTATATCAGATCATCGCCTCGGGCTTAAATTTTTTCAAATTATTTTATTTGATAATTTTTCAGAAAAAAAAAGAGGATATAGCAGATGTCTAACTGCTTGCTGGTCAAAGTCAAGGTCACAGGTCATATTACAATGAATCATTTGATACTTTCAGTTTTTAGTTAATTACGGGATTTTTAGTCTCCTCGAGGACTTTCACAGTAAAAATATTTAAAAATACTTAACGCCTTTAGCGAAATCCAGCGGCTTTTTTGGTCAGCGTAGGTAGAAAGTGACACTTTGAGGTTGATAGACCAAATTCGGACTCCGGAATTTTTTTATTGCGGATGACACTTTATACTAAGACTTTTTTTAAATTTTCAAGCTATTAAAATAGATTACGGTCTTATTTTGAGATGGCAAATATGAAAGTTAATTAAGAACTCCTAATGCGGTTATCTCAATGATGGGTGAAGGTCAAAAAGAAGTCAAGGAAAGTGTGCTGACGGCGTGAATAAGGAATTAGGACGTCGACGTGCCCGAACTTCCCTCATCCCGAATGGGACAATTGACTTATCAGGAAACGTCGCGGATCGTGTGTGACAGCATCACAAACTGGGCCATCGATATCTCCCGATATAATCGAATTTTTTTTTCACTCTCTAAACTTGCAGACTCTTTAAGTATTATTTACAGTTTTAAAAAGACTTATAAAAGAAGTGAAAGGACGCGTAAAAACAGGAGTCATTTAGGATGTGTTAGATTGTGAAAAAACTTTGTCACGCATCTTCTCTTCTTTTTCACGGTTAACACTCATTTTTGTACCTCCCCTTATAATTAAGGTTAAAAGTCAGAAGGCAACTCAAAGAAAATTTTTCTCTCATTTAAAAAACATCTTATTAAGATAATTAAAAACGAGAATATTTTTTCTTCCCTTTTTTTTCTCTTTTAATGCCATAGTAAGGTACAGACCTTTCAATTTACAGGAAAAATTATTGTTTTACAACGTTCTTCCACCGCCTATAATGCTTTTTCCTCCAAGAAATAACAGGTGCAAATTAAGGAAAAAAATTTAAGTACCACATATAATTTAAAATATTGAGAACAAAAATAGTTGAACTTAATAACAAAAACAAAGACGGAAGGAGTCAATACTATTGTCTTTTTCAAGGTAAAGGCACGTAAAAACGTAATAGTTCATCATATCAATATCGTACTTAAGAACCTTTCTTGTAATTGTTTCTTCAAATAAAAGGAATCCTTCCGATTTTCCTTCTTTTTTATAAGCTCATTGGTTGATGATGATGACTTAAAACCTTGCTTAAGATAAGGAATGGGAAAGGGATGTTCAAGGTGTCCTTCTGAATAAGGAAAGAGTTTCAAGGGACGCCCTTTTCTCAAAATTTCATTAATGTATTTGGGCAAAAACTTTTATATAAAAACTTCTAAAAACCGTGTTTTTACCCCTCCTCTCCCACCGCTCAGAAAAACGGTTAGTTGTCCTGCAAAAAACCTCTCCCAAAAATTAAAATGGTTGGCCCTTTTTTGCCTAATTTTACAGTACTATTACTTTTTTTCTGACACTCGAATAGAATAGTAGCCGTATTTCTTCAAACCCGGATTTCCGCTTGGAACGTCGAGGTTCCCAGGGTGCCCAGTAAAGCTCACGTTAATTGCGTGAAAGCTTTCTTCCAATTGTAAGATTTTTAGGAAAAAAGTAGGGCTAAAAAAATTAATTTTTAAACAACTATTCGAGCGGCAGAAAAAAAGATTTCTGCAAGGTGTTTATTAGATAAGTGATAATTTAAACCTAAGATACTATTTATAACCAGAATAGGTTAACCATGAGGAAATAACGCTTGAGGAAAAAAATCCGGTCTTGATTTTACTTCCTTTCGTAGCTTCACCGAGAAAAGAGAAATGGGAAGAGTGTCGCCCTGGCATTCCGCGTCGCTATTTTTAAAAAAACGTCCACTGGAAAACCTTTTAAGAAGCAAAAGAATCGCTAAGCGTTTCGACGGTAATCGCTCCTCGTTTATTTCAGCTCACAAAAAAAGTAGTCCAGGCCGGAATGTGATGACATTTTACAAGACGAAGCTAAATGGAATGACTCGCTTTTTATAAGGATTTTGACATTTTCAGAACTATTATATTTTTACTATCCCTTTTTTTGCATGTGTATCCATTTTTAAATATACTCCCACGGTTATTAAAAAGTAGATTTCATTATGGAAACGAGGTTTTTAGTGAAAGATAACCTTCATTGTTTTTTAAAGATTATTTCTTTGATAGTATCGAAACTAAGAGGTTTTCTGTGCGAAATAACTCAAACTGTTTTCTCCTCCAACGAAAGACAAAATGAAGTTTTTAAATGAACATAACCCGCTCGAGACAAGAGGCTTCCAAATACACCAACTATGTTTTCTTCGGCTATTTGGCGCTATTGGGGTTTTTAGCAGGTTTTCTGGCATTTTGACCTTGAAACATTTTTACCAAATTGATTTGTGCAAATTTTACTCGCTTTAGTTTCAATTTCGACTTGATTTTTTGGTCATAAAAACACTTTTTTTTTCAGATTTTTGTTTATTTTCCTCTTTTTCTTCGATTTTAAAAGTTGTGGTTCTTTCGAACGAAAATTCCATTTGTGCTGAATTAGGAATTTTACTAGGCTCTTTGGACAAGAAACTTTCATTATATCGGATTTTTGCGTGTTTTTTCGGCTTTTATGGCACAAAAATTTCATTTTCACCGAAAGTTTTTGGTGTTCTTCATGCTACTTTGTTCCACTAACTCCCATTTTTACCGGAATTTTGGGTGTTTTCCTTGATATTTTGGCCTGAAGCTTCCAATTTCATCAGATATTTGGTTTTTTCCAAGCTCTTTTGGCCAAAAAAACTTCCATCGGATTTTCGGGTGTTTTGCCAAATAGTTTTAAAAGAGCCTTCATTTTTTTCTTTTTTTTAGGCAGGTTTTAATTTGCACTTTATTTAATTTTTAAGATTTAAACTGGGCAGTACTGAGTCGATCAATCAACCCAAAAAAGCCAGAATAAGATTCCACTTATGTACTTACAAGACTTTCTAGTTTCACACGGGTTCTGACCCGAATTTGTCTTCTTGAACCTTTTTTTTTCTTTCTTTCTTTCTGGATCGCGGCATTTCTTAAGGCTAACTAAAGGCATACTTAATTTTTACCTTTTTTGACAAATCAAAGGTTTCCTTTGAAAAAAAAAAAGTTTAAAAAACTATCTGAATTTTTAGTGTAAAGTTCACGTATTATAAATAAGTACTTAACCTACATGTTTAGAGAGCAGAAACTAATTATTCTGTGGAGTATGAAAATAATAACTTTTACTGTTTTTCGGGACGAAAGGATTCTGTCAAAAAGTTATCGGAGAAGAAAGTTGCCAAAATATAGACCATCAAAATGATTTTTTAAAAAATTTTAATGTTTTTTTGTTCTTGAAAATCTTAAAGTTAAAACTAAAAACCAGAAAATATTAGAGAAGTAAAAAGAAGATCAGAAAAGTTAAAACTACGCTTGATTTTGACCATATCTCCTCAAATATTGGCTCTAAGAAAAAAATGTATAAAACATTTCCTATGGGATATTGCATAACGATTAATTTTATACTTAGTGTTGATCACGCTAGGACTTGTGGTTTTAGAATAATTTGGGATATCATATCTCAAATGTGAAAAGAACAAAAAACCTTTTTTTTTATGGTCTATAATTCCGAAACCGTTCACGTTAACAGGATTATGTACTTATAATTTTTGTAGGAAATTTAATTTAAATTATTTTTTGTTCTGAGTACTTTTTGTACTAAGCCTATTATTTTTCGAGATATTTGACAAAAACTGATAAAAAGCTGTTTTTGATACCCTTCTCCGGCAAACCCACCGCTGCACAGCTTAAAACTCTTTCAACCGTCAGGATTAAATGCTAGAAGCTTGAACAGAATATAATTTCAAGGATTTTTCTCGCTGAACACGATGGTGAAGTCAGATTTTCAAAAAAGTACTCGGAAGAGGGTCAAACATTCAAAACAAGCCAAAAGATGTATGAAAGGCTATAGCGGGATAAGGGGGGCAAAGCGGCCCTTACTCCGATTTGGCCGAAAAAATTCTAAAAGATTCCTCTTTATGTGAATAAGAACTGACATAAATTTCAGATCAAAAAACCGAACGGTTTTCGAGAAAAACGGGTTTATCCTTTTATAGAAAAACCTCAATAACTCGAGAACTAATGATCCCACAGAGCTCAATTTTTTTGTAAACTGTTTAGCATCTAAAGACGAAAAAGCTTTAACAGGTAGCCAACTTTTTATCTGGTGATTTTAATAATTCGACCACCAGGTCTCGATTTTTCACCTTAACACTTGACATACTGTCTACCGCACTGTCACTGCTCGAGATGTGGAGATGACTGATTTAATGATAACAAAATAAAAAGTAATAAATATCAATGTTAATCCCTTTTAGGAGCATTTTATTGACTTAGGCTTTACGTCCAACTACCTAATTTCAAGGGATCGTGTTTCCATTGATATTTACATTTTTCGAGATAAATAATCCCGTGCCCCCCTGAGAATTCGAACCCATGTAAGGATTAGGATTTCTGCATTGAACGTTCATTAACTGGCTGAAAGCCACATGAGTGGGAAGAATCCGCTGACGCGGGGCGCAGAGCGTTAAGCTCGACCGACCTCGGCAGTCTCATGTTTTTCCGATATTTGCTGTCGTGGGCTCAAGGGCTGCACCTGGCTGCAGCTAATTCTTTCACAGGCTCATTCTGCAGACTATTGGTGAATATTTGGCACCATTTTCGTAGGTTCGCAAGGATGCGCAAAGAGGATACGCTCCTCTTAAGTTGAACTACTATCAAAAAACCGTGCTTTTTGATCCCAATAAAATGACTTAGGTTCCTGACTTGAAATTAAAAATTTTTTTGTACTTCTGATATGACTACGGAGTATGAAAAAAAATTACATCGTTCCAACTGTCAAGCACACGGATCAGGAATTTTCTTTTTCTAATTAGTTTTTCAAGTAAATTTTCACGATTTTTGTCAGATTTACAGCTCCTGGAGCTGTGATTGGCACCCTAAAAGGCTGAAACTTGAGTAATGGCCTCTCTAGACACCTATAAATACGTAGATTGTGCTGATTTGGTAAAATAAAATACTTGAAAATTTTGAATTTTAAGCGCTTTTTCCCGATTTTGCCCCACTGTGCGCTGGGTCTTTTGATCAGTAAATTTGGACTCCCGAATGTTGCACCGCATGATATTTCTAGGTCGCGATTTTTTTTCCAGAACTCTTTTTACATCCTGATAAATCTTATTGTTCTTTTTAAAAGATTTTTTTTTAGGCAACGAAGGTCCCATTGTTTTTCCATTATTTACGTTTTAAAGTGGTTTCCCTTTCTGTAAACTCCTCTGCGATCTTCCACTTTGATATAGAGAACTTTCTCCCTGATTCCCACATACAATGGGACATTTAATCCTATTGACCTATTTCTATGAGGTTTGGAACACTTTACCGCCGGAAGCTAATTGCTTATTTACATCAAATGGGGAAAAAAACTAAGGGGCCGGAGAAGATGGAAAAAGCGGTACGGAACATAGTAATTTGTAGAGAATAAATAGGTTCATTATTTTAAACCAGATCGTCCGGAAATAAATCTAAAAGAGAAAATTAACAGAATTTAATTTATCAAACTTCTATTTATAATTTTATTATACCTTTACGGGAAATACTTTTTTCTCGGCCGAATGAGATTGGAAAAACCCTGAAAATAGGGAAAAACGGGAATTGTTCGAAAGATTTTTTAAGACCCTTTTCGCTTTTTCTACTTTTTTACCTTGATCACATTTAACACCTTTTTTTTTTTTTTGGCAAAAATGTACCTTCTTTTGGCCAAGAATAATAATTAGGTATTACATATTATCAATTTTATTTTTAGTCCTTGGGCTTTTTTCATGGATGTAAGATTTTTCTTTGTCGTACGTATAGTTAAAAAAAATATTCGCAATTTTCTCTGACATTTTCCTTTCTTTTACGATTCGTCAAGGTTCATCAAATCCTTCTTCAGCCGGCTCATTTAAAAAAACGTCCTAAATCGCTCTCTTCTCCTTCTATGACAAGTATTTTACTTAAAATTTTCATTTTATCTTGAAAGTTATCCCAAAAAAGTACTTTTTGAGGTAAAAACGTTTTCGTTAAACTGGTTCCAAAATTTTTAAAACATGAATAGCAGAACGGGTAAAACAAAAACTTCTTTATGGAAGTAAACTAGGTAGAAGAAACGATGAGGAGAAAAAGACTTTTAACGAAACGCCATAGAAATAAACAGTGGGTATGAATCTTGATATTTTACAGCCAATTAAATATAAGTGAAAGGTGAACGGTTTAACGGTTATCCATCAAAAGTAATTATTACAATTCAAATTTCTACATGCACACGATATTTAATAGGTATCAAAAATTCACAAGTGAGAGGAATTTCTCCAAGTTTTTTTTTTATTATTAGCCACAAAGTGCTAGTCTGGAGCTTGGGGTGACGGAAATTCATAAAAATAGTACTGAGTATTTAGGTTCGGGCCTATATGAAAAAAGTTTTTCTGAAACACCAAAATGTTCTATCTCTTGTCTGTATTAAGTGTTGAAAAGTTACATTAGAGCAGGGGAGGAGTAGAGAGTCTGAAGAGCTTTTTACCAGATTTAGTCAAATATCTCAAAAACTATGAGGTTGGGTGCAAAAAATATTAAGTACAAAAATAATTAAAATAAAATTTCTTAAAAAAATTATTTTATAAATAACCTCGCTAAAGTGAACGGTTTCGGAGTTTGGAACCATCCAATGTGGGTATGGTGGAGCGGTGGAGGAGTAGGCTGTCAAAAAGCGGTTTCTATCCAGTTTTTCACCAATTATCCCAAAAAATATGAAGTTTATCGCAAAATATGATAAGAACAAAATAATTTAAGTTTTTCCTCCATTTCTTCCGTCGTTCGTGGATCCATGTTTTTAACTTAAAGAAGTTATTGTGATACCCTCGACATTGGGTTTTTGGGGAAGGGTCTTCCAGACCCCGGAGGGTCAAATCGAATGTTAATCTTTGCCGATCTCAACTTTGTCTGTGTGCCGGCCGGCCGTCCGGCCGTAGCATTTTTTTCCGGAACACTTTACAGCCACAATTTTCGACCGATTTTCACCAAATTTTCTTTAGTCGGTGAACAAGAAACTAACGAGGGCGATTTTTGAATTACAAAAAAATGGCGGAGATATCTCTGTTTTTTTGTTCATGAACTGACGACTATATATTAAAGAATTTAAATTAAATTTTCAACAAAAGTAATTAGCACATAAGCTTTATATGATGAAGGCTTTCAAAGTTAAGAGTCGTCAACTTTTTTCTTTCTCTTAATTAATATTTTAAAATAACTCGAAAACCACCGGATCAAACGAGATAAAATCTAAGTTTAAAATTAATATTACCTAATGCAATTTTCTGTACAAAACGACTTATGCATTTTTAATACCAAAATTTTCGGAGATATGGTTTTTTCCGAATAAATTAAACAAAATTCAAATTGTTTTGTACGCGATAGCTTCTGGATACTTTTAATAGAACGGAGTCCATATTAGGCTCATTTTAAACGTTGGAAGGTATATAAATGCTATGTAGAATGGGTGTGTGAAAAACTATCTTTAAGCAAAACTAAAGATTTTCACGAACTACAAACCTCGAGAGCTATGGAGTAGGTAATTTAGTGAAGGTTATCAAAATGCGTTTTCTCGGCTGCCAATTTCGTCTCGAATCTTCACACGTCGATCTTCGAATGCGTGAGACGTGTCTAGACCATTAAAACCAAGTTACAATCTTTAGGATTTTCTTATTTTTTCATTCCCCTTTTTCTCCTCTTCCCACTTTAAAATAGGAATGAATACAAATAGTGTTTCGGACCGGATATGCTAACGAAATTGGTTCGAGACGAAATTTTAGGCGAATAAAAAGAGAAAATCTTTTGGTTCAAATAAAAAAACGATCAAATTGAAAAGATCAAAGATCATCATGAATAAACAAAAGCAGTGGTTTACTCGATATATCGACGGGTTAACGGTTTTCGCCTCAAAAACAGGCCCAACCGCAGGGCGCAAACGTGAGGTTACCAATAAAGTTTGAACGTGGTCAACCTAAATATTCGACTTAAAATTCGAATTCATAAAATGATTAGACGTGGCGGTTCTTTTTCGAATCGAATCGTCATCAGTCGCTCGACGAGATAATTAACCTAAAAAGAAAGAGGTAAAAATGTGTAAAATTTTATTGGTCTCAAAAAAAAAAGCCTTTTGAACGACTTATTGTCGATTTAAATTAGTACTTAATTTAAAAAATTTTGATGGACAAAATAAATTGTTTCAGAACTGTACTTTTGACGTTTCAAAACCAAGAGGCAGTCGGGAACCTATTGAAGCTTGAAGATACTTTAAAGCGCACTTAATTATCGATTAAACTTAAAAATTGGCCACTCTTCCACATACGTCCACTTAACATATTAGAACGATCTTCGACTTTCTCTTGTCACATCTATCCTTCGGATAATTATTTTTTCTCGAGCTAAAAAAATGGTTCCCGGCTTAAAAATCAGCGGCCAATCAGTTAGAAAGCAGATCCTGAAGATGATTTCTTGCTTTTTTTTTTCGGAGTCTAGAACGTTTATGCTGATGAAACCACGGAGTCTACCTTCTAAAAATGGACCGATTATACTCTCATTTTGGAACAGACCGGAACTAATGGAGATATAAATATTCAGTTTTTCAACGTCCAAAATGAACTTTCGCCACTGTAATAAAACTTTTAGATTTTTGAATCAAACTTTTTCAATCTATTTTTTTTTATATTCTTTAGAAAGTTGGAAAGATTATTTTTGTACCTGAGAAAAACATAAAATCAATTAATAAACCTAGAAAAAAAAAGGAAAAACGGCGGCCGTGGAGTATTCCGGAAAAAACAGACGGTAAAGATCACTTTTCCTCGACTTTTCGTTCGAAGACTCCCTAAGGTCATCATTGCAAAAACGAAGGAAAATCGGAAGGATTACTTTTATTTGAAGGAACATATTATGGGAGGTACATAAAGTAAGAAAGCGACAAGGAATTAAAATTTTCAAGGAAACCTCGAGGAAAGATTTCTTTAAGGAACGTTTATAAACGTCTTAATCTACTATTTTTTTTTCTTTTCAGGCGACGTTCTTGCACGTTTCTCGTCAAAGTCAGAAGACACCCACGGGTCCTCATTTTTCCCTATTTTATTTCACCTGAAATGAACGAGAAAGTGAACAAAAGGGGATCGGAGAACAGTGAATTCCTGCACAAAAAAAAGGAGGCTCCTTCGATCACGTGACTTTTCAGGGGAGACGACTTAATTTCCTCCAATTCACCTCGCTCCGAGAGAAATGGGTGAAAGAGAATTTTTATCATTTCTTTTCTATATCGATTTTTAATCGAATTTCCGGCCCATGGACCGTTCTTAATCAAGCAAAGGCTCTTTCCTTTTTTCCTTCACATAGAAATTTAAAAATTTAGGAAAAAAATTCAAGAAGTCTAAAAATCTGTTTGAGGTTCGGAATTTTTTATGCATGATTTCTTTTTAGTAAGTTTCTTTAAGGAAGACCGACATCATAAAGTCATTGATGAGGTCATTAGGAGACATAAAACTTTTTTTTTCTTCTCAATGGAAATACGAGAATGGAAGTTTTTAATGGCGTACGCTTAAAATTATGCAAGTTGTCGACGTTAAAAGGCCCTGAAGGGATCGTTAGTCCGTCGCGAATGGGTCTAATCTGCACCCCGTGCCACCCGTGAAAGTCGATCTAAGAACCCATTTTATACAACGGAGAGATCCTAGTCAAAAGGATTTCTAGTCTTTCACCTTTCCTCTCCATCCGGATCCATCGCCGTTTCTGTTCTGAAAAAAATGTCCTGAAGGAAAAATTTTTTATTTTTTATTTTCTTTGGACCAAGTTTACTATGAACAATCACGACTTCTTGAGTCTTCGAAGTCAAAGGTCGCCTAGAAAGGTGAATCACGTTCGACGTCAAATAAGGTAGCTGTCAACACCATTTATTTAGGAATTTTTCAAATTGCACTTTATTTTTATTATTAATTTTGATGATTCTAAAACAACATTTAGACCCACATAGCCGTCTGACTTCAGTTTTTAGAGGTTATTATCAAATATATCTAAGTTAAGCAAGTTTGGGCCATTTTAAAGGGAAATTTGCGTTTTGGACGTTCCGCACTTGCGCAAGCGAAAAAACGTTCATTGGTTCGTAATCTACGCTCAAAATTAAGGGGTGTTGCAGTTTAACTTTTTCATCTCCGGAGACGTCCAAGCGAGATAGAAAAATTAACTTTTTGGGGGCGGCGGAACGCTCCCAAACACAAAAATTCAGAAACTAGGCCCAAAATGAACGGGGGGGGGGGGGTGGTACGGTTTAACTTTTTTCTCTACCTATCTTGATTAGTTTTCGAGTTAACCTGGGATTTTAGGAGTTAGCCATCCAAAAATAGTTTGACATGGCATTTTAGACAAGATATCATGAAATAACTCGAAAACTCGATAAACACGATGTACAAAATTAATTGTCATGCGATTTCCTAGAGTAAATTACTAATGCATTTTTTTCTAGAACAAACCGTTTTGGAGATATGACTTAAATTGTAGTCTAATCCTTAGATTTTCAAGAAATCTCGCTTTGCGTGACGTTCGAAGCTCCTGCTCTGAAACTATTAATCGGACGGAGTGCACACCTGTCTCATTAGAAGGGAATAGAATTAAAAAACCTTTCTAAGTATTCACGGTTTGCTAACTTCAATACTTTTTTTTCAAAAATTAATTTGAAAAATTGCAACAAATAAGTTTTTGCTAAATTGTCACTTTTTTACTTTTAAATAAATAAAAATTGATGCTTGAAAGTTAAAGCGGTGGCCCATACATCGTAGGTTCCTATACTTTTAGCCTCTAGTTGTTAAGTGGTCTGATGGAAACGGGAAAAATTCGGTGATTGCATGAAGTTACGTGGTAATAAAGTGACCTTGGCGGGGTGGAACGCCACAGCATTCCTAGAATTATAAATTTAAAAATCTGCTTTTTTAAGAAGATTTTTTTTAAATATAAGTTATTCCCGTTTAAAAAATAGACAAGTTGTCTATAGAAATTTTTAGACACGCTAATTAATCATCCCTTTTGTACACGAATCACGTTTTCTTCCGCTACTTGGTCAATTTTTTTTTTTCAGTTTGCACAAAATAATTTTTTTGCCTTTCCCTAGTGCAAAATATTAATTATAAAGAGTTTCTGTTAGGTTTTTTTTCCCGGGGAGAAAAAAATGTTTAGAATGATGGGGTGCGCCTTAGGCTTCATGGACCGTTGTTTCTTAAATGTGGGTCGATTCCCGACCTTCAAGGTCGTACGGGAACGGTACTTCGAGGTCTAGAAGATTCCTGGAAAATGATACGATTATTATTATTTTTTTCGTGGAGGCGTCCGTCTAGGATCCAATTTTGCCCTTAATTGCTAGAAAGGGGGCCTCTTCAATATTTCGAATGATGAAAGAAAAAGAAGAACGGGCGTGACAGCCCAAATTTCTCCCTGACTTATTTTTCCCCAATAAGTTCTATTTACTCGAAGCAGTATTTGGTGAAAATAGGACCAATGTACGGCCGGCCATAGCAAATCCCCGCCATTTGTGCGAATCAAAAAATTTTTTTGCTATTTCTAATGATAGCTACAATATTCTGTAAAAATTTGGTGAAAATCCGATGAAAAATTCGGCCTTCGATATCCGGCGACAGACAGACAAATCCGTAAAGATCACGATTGTTTGTTTGGTAAATAATATATAAATACGGACGACCAACAAACCACCAAAAAAGTAAAGATCACCAAGCCTGGAATAACCTCTTCCCGAAATCGTACTTGGAGGGTGTTACAATAACCTCTCATTGAGGCATGTGATCTACTTAAAATCCAATTATTTGACCCTTTTATCGGTTGTGTTTTAAAAATGAAGGGGAAAAAAATCCATTTAATAACATAAAATCACGTCCGAATCCGCCGCCGTTCTACTTTCGACGTTTTCTCCATATCTCGTCAACGTCGGCCACTTCTTATCCCATTCTTGTTTTTCCCTTTATATGGAGAGAGAAAATCTCTGATAATAATTTCTTCCTTATCTCGTCTCCGGGTTTTTCTTTTTCGCGGGAGGAGGCAGACGCCTTTGTGTGCATATGTTTTTTTTAAAAATAACGATTTTACACTCCCCTTTTTAGGTAGATTTCTTTTCTTCAAAAATCTACCTATTGTAATGTACCAAGTAGTCGCAGATTCAAAAAATTTTCTATACGTTTTTCGTTTCATACCTCCTGGACCCCAAAACCATCCTCAGTTGAAAAGTTTATATATATATATATATATATTAGCACGATAACTGGAGCAATTTTAATGTGAGGGTGACGATATCCGGTATTTAGAGCTTTTATCTCAATAGCTCGGACGAGTTCGTTAATGGCTGAAATCGGACCAGCGATTCACCTACTTTACTTAGGGCTTAAAAGACAAAATTGGCATTTTCTATTGAAATCCTAGTCCTTTTGCAAAAAAAAACTTTAAGACCTCTGCGAGGGCGTGTAAAAAATTAATTAAAGCAGGTTTGGACGAGCCAGGCGCAAAATATTGAACTAGCTAAACTTTAAAAAAAATTTGAATTTATACCGGGAAATTATTAAATATTTTATTAATAAAATTATCAGATGTTTTTCTAGGGGCTCAGTGGCGCAATTTTTCCTATATCATCATTTTTATAACATAATTATATTTTGTGTTTATACATTTTAATTTTAATCATGAAAAGAAATCTACCTTTTAGTCCCTGCTACCGCAGGGTCATTATTTAATAATATGGAATACGTTGAATGTTCATGCTCTAGTTTTAAGATGTTGGGGAATTGTAAGTAAATCTATTGTAGGTAATCTACATATTATTACAGATGATTTGCATTTTTTAACAGGCCATTCAGCTTGTTCAAGTCGCTGGAATTCGTTGGGCCATTGAAAAAAGGAAAAGCGTAATAAAAAAAGGTCGGATATTTTTTTGGGCTGACCAAGCCTGAGGGTTAGAAACTTACAGAAACTTCACCGTCCATATTTGAACGCGATTAAGATAGGCCTGTTGGGCTTGGGGAATTTTTTGAAAGTTCTTTTCTTCCTTAAAGAAGTTATTGTTTTACCCTCACTTTTGAGTAAAAAAGGATCCACACCAATCTCAACTTTATCTGCGGTTTCGCAACACTTCACGGCCATAATTTTCACAAGATTTTTACAAACTTTTTTGCAAAATCTTCCTGAATAGTTAAACGAGAAATTCCGGAGAGCATTTTCGAATTTCGAAGAAATGGCGGAGATAATAATATCTGTTTAAAATTTTAAAAACTGGGCTCCGACCGTTGTTGGTACAATTTTCACCAAATACCTACCTACTCAAAAAAAAAAAAAAAAAAAAAAAATGTCTATAACAAAGAAGGATTTTTTTCAATCGTGAGTGTTGTTTTATTTTCTTCGAAATCTAAGTATTTTTTTTTTAACTTTTTGTCAAAGTGCTAATCTTTAAAAAAAAAATGATAAAAGTGGTTGTAGTGGTTCTATCTTAAAATAGAAAGACTTTCTCCTCTAAAGATCCTGTATATAAATTTCAAGTAAGAGTTTAAACATTTTTGCGAGTTTATCTTCTGTCCATTTAAAACTTTTTTTTTGCAATTTAAATGCAAACAACAATGCTTAGAAAGCCTAAATGATTATCAGGTTCACTTATAAAATAAAGAAATTTATTTTATGTCAAGTGCTTGGTAGAACATGATTTTTAACTTTAAGGTATCCATTTCTTCATTTTAATGAATCCTGTTTGAGTTTGTAAACATCGTAACCCTTCTTTTGAACTTCAATGCCGCAAAAGGTTGGCAGCACTGACATTAAATTTCTCAAAGATATAAATATTGTAACACCCTCCGGGAAACCGCGGTCTCTGGAAGAGACCCTGTAGAGTAGGTAAATCTGATTAGTGATCCTTGCCGTTCATAAGAATGTCCATGGTGCCGGCCGTCCGTCGAATTTTTCCGGAATGCTTCACGGCCCATCTACCGTAAGGAAGTTACCTTCGGGGACATCTCCAGACAGTTACTTTTTTTCTTACCCATTTTTACGTCACGTTCATTAGAGGCAATATATTCAAGGGTCCTAATTTTAAAGGGAGTAGTTCACCTTTAAATTATTCCTTTGCATTTTAAAGATCCGAACCGTTGTTAATTAAACGCCGGTGTGTGGGCACTGAAGTTTGGCGATTTCTAACGGCGTTCCGCAAACCTAAATTTTTTTTCCCTTTCGACTTTTTCAAATCCCACACAACCTATTATATTCAAATGCGGAATACCTCGAATTCTATTGTTTGTGAAGTAAAATGAAAATTTGTTAAATAAGTCGTTTCTTTTATTTAAATTTGAGGAATTCTATACTTCCGAAATTCCGGTTCTGTGACTTTTTTATATCTTGGAATCGGGAAAAAAAACTGGCTTCCGTCGTTGAGTAATAAAAGATAATGTGATTAAATCATTCTATTATTTAAACTTGACGAGGAAATTTTGAAGACGTGAATTTTAAAAAAGAACTTTCACCTCGGCCTGCGTAAACAACGTTGACCGGAGGAAGAAATTGACCTAGCATGAGAGAAAAAAAATATGCTTGGCCCGAAATAAAGGGTCAAATCCTCCCGACCGGTTTTCGACGAAAACCGTTCCGCTAAGCTAAATTTCTGTAAAATCTGAATTTGTACAGATTCCTTTTTTTTTTCTCACACATTGTGAGAATAAAATGAAATACTTTAATTTTTCTAAATATGGTTATTATTTAGTTTCTATTCCATTAAAATGAAACGTTGAATTTCAATAGAAAAAAAAAAATTTTTTATCGCTATTTTATTCTTTTTCGTTTAAATTCGAACGGATGAACTGGTTTCAAAAAAGTCTACTTCGCTCAATGAATGATAGATCTGTGAAATCATTTGAGGCGCTCCGAATACGAAGGGCGAACTCGACAAAACGTAATTTCGAGATATTCGCATTTTAAAGTTTTCTGTTAAGGGCGAACTCGACAGAAAAGTCACTCTCTGGAATTTTCGTGGCGAGATTTTAGAATCATCATAGAATCATAGAGAAAAGGGTTTTTTAAAAATCACCAAATCTCGAAAAGAAAAAAAAAATTAAATAAAAAAGGTTGAGAGTAGAGCTTTGCCGCATATCGGTTTTTACGTATTTTAAAGGGGAAAAAAGGGGAAACTCAATATAAAAATTACATGGGTGTATTCTTCAAAAGGTCTAGAATCTGAAAATGAAAAAAAAATTTGTCCGATGTCGAGTTCGCCCTTCGTATTCGGAGCGCCTCATTTGAGAAAAATAGTTGTTTTTTTTTTTCTTTTGACAACGCAAAAAATAAATAAATAAAATAAACCTTTTTAAAGTAAATCACGAATTCATAAAATAAAGTACTAATTTCCAGATATCCTAAAATCATAAATTTACAGAAGTTTTAGACATAAATCTGTAACCGCGGTTTTAAGAAAATTTTGAAAAAGAAGACAAAAATTCAATTCTTGTTCCAGATGAGTCCGGAAGTTTCTAGGACTTCCTACAAAAATAAACCTTTGGGTAAAAATTTCATTTTTTCTTCTACAATAATAGATGCTAAGCACATGGGGCTTAAAATGCATGACTTGACTCTCGTGATTTTCAGATATTATCATTAAAACGTATTAGAAAGTTTAATCCGTCTTTTGTACTGTCTTTTCTTTAAATGTTCGGACAAAACGTTCTTAATATGAAGACTTTTTATTATTAGATTCACTTTCGTTTCATCTTGACCAGTTCAACTGGGTCAAAATTTTAACTTTCATCCGGGAAAGTAGAATCGTTAACTTTGCGCACCTGTTGCAATAAAAATTAAAAACTTGAAATAGTCTGGAGCTCACCCCGACGGGAACTTCACTTAAGAAAAGGAAAAATATTGAAGAAGGAAGTATAAAAGAGGAGAATATTTTAAGAAAGCGGAAGTAAAATTTTTTAAAAACATATTCTAAGTTATTTTTTTGGCGGAGAGACCGTGGTGGCGAAAGTTTCATTGAGGGTACAACAATAGAGAGTTTTCGGGAATCGTAGTTTGCCCTTCCAGTGTACGACACACAAAACGGGAAAGGTCTTCTCGTAGAGGCTTTATAACCAAGTTTCAGGAAGTCGTTCCGACTCAATTAGTTCACAATGTTCTCACTAGAGCAAATTCATGAATCGAAACATGGTTTTTCTGATTAACTATAGCAGCACATAGAAATTACCTATCCCCAAAACGTTCCCGCCAATTTTCACTTAGTGACAACTGTAAAGATTCCTAGATGGTTTCCAACTTCCAAAATCTTTCCAAAAAGTACGGAATCAATTTCCTTCTTCGATTTAAGCCAATCTGTAGAGAAACTAGTTGATTTCCGAACCCGAAACTAAACGAGATAACAAAATTACCTTTGTAAAATATAACCTTACGTTTACTCGGAGACGGGAAGTGAGTCGTTACGTATACGACTCAGCTGAGTCGGATCGTATAACGATTCCGACTCGAGGCTCGAGTCGTATGACCTTTGGTGAGTCGATACACGGGAAGGGCAAATTACGATTTACGGAAACTCTCTAAAATATATTTTTAAAGCACGTTCAAAATTTATTAAATTTTATTGTTTTAAGCAACTGTTAACAGCAATGGTTAAATCAAGACCGGCGGTGGTGAATTTCATGTTGTATTCGGTAATGGCTTTCTGGAAGTTGGCGACGCACTTTTTGACGAGGGCTCTGATTTCGGCTAAAGTGGTTGAGTCGATATTTTCGCCGCTTTTGAGGACTTCGTAGGCTTGTTTGAGGTCGTTATCGATGGCGGTCAAGCTCGAGTCTGAGGCGTAAGCTTTGATTTTCTTTGTGGCTTCTTCAGCGGCTTCCTCGGTGCATTGGACGGCCTTTTCGCTTTTCGTACCTCTCGCCTGCCACATTTTATAATTTACGTCTATGTCAAAGTTTTTCCATGAATCATTCGCTAGTCGGTCGAGCGTTTTGATCATGAGATAGACCTTTTTTCAAGGACATCGACTTCTGTCGCCTGAAAACAAAATAAATTCTTTAAGGAAGTTAAAATATCAAATTTTTGATGCATTTTCGTTTATCATAAAAGAAGGGTTTTTAGAGAAAAAATGATCTGTAACTTCAAGGATAGGTATATTCAATTTAGATAGAAAATCTGGCTTTACGGGGTTGTTCAGACCCTCGATCCCAAAAACTGGGTGTTACAATAAAATCTAAATGAGGCGCTACGGGTACGAAGGGCGAACTCGACAAAACGTATTTTCGAGATATTCGCATTTTAAAGTTTCGGTTTTTACGTATTTAAAGGGGAGAAAATGGCAAGCTCAACATAAAAATAATTATATGGGTGTATTCACCAAGAGGTCTAGAATCTGAAAATGAAAAAAAACTGGAGAACCCTTCCCCAAAAACCCGACGTCGAGGGTATCACAATAACTTCTTTAAGGAAGTTAAAAAAATTTGTCCGATGTTGAGTTCGCCCTTCGTACCCGGAGCGCTTCAAATGTTCGTTAAAACCTTATCAAACTTTCTACTTACAGCAACAGCAAGCCAAAGCGCAGCAAAAATAAATGCGTACTTAATCATATTTGAATATAAAAAGTCAGTTTTATTGATTTATATAGCTTTCCTTTTTATTGATTCAAGTGGAAAAACTCAATATTTTGAGTATATTTTGAATATTATGTTTATTCTTAAATAAAATTTGCCGTTAACACTCTCAGCGCGGGTCGATGTATACATGAGTAGAAAGTTCCCTTCTCCAGGCGGCTCAATGTATACATCGACCGTTCATGCGTCTTTTAAAAAGCGATTTTCGATGCTTAAAACAGTGAATTTCGCACAACCGTTGACATAAGTTAATTCCTAAAGGGTTTTTATACCTAAATAAGGCCTTAGCTTGACTCTAGACCTTTTTCTTCATTTCGATTTTGACTTTCTAAGTAGACAGTTAAACCAGCTACTTCACGGAGACGTTTTCAGTTCAATTTTGGATTATTTTTCTACTTTTTTTACAGTAAGTTTTTTAAAATAATAATTTTAAAACTATTAATTAACTTATGATCACAACTTTTTGCCGGTTTTATTAATATTATTTAGCATTTAGACCAAAAGAGTAGAAAAAACCAAAAGCGTTCCTTCTCACATTTGGACCTGTTACTATTAATTTCGGGTAATTTCTTTACAAACTTATTAATTTTTTGTTCTATTAAGTTAAATTAAACACAAAATTATTTATTAGGTACAACGATCATAAGTTACAATCATTTTTTTGAGTATAATTTAAAAAAAAAGGAAAGACTTCCTAGCGGCCAAGAGCAGTGGCGAATTCGGAAACTAAAATTATGAACGGTAGCAGTTCGTTCTACTTTTCACTCTAAAAACAAGTTCGTTACTTTTTACCTTTTCCAACTTTATTAAGGCCTTTAGTTTTTTTAGTAGATTTTATTTAAAATTATTCAATTTTATTAATAATTATTTTAGTTTTTGCACTTAGAAAAAATAAATAACTACCCATTTCCGCTCTTAAAAAATTTTTTAGTTAAACAACTTTTCATTATCGTAGTGATCCGCGCAGTTTTTTTTCTATAAAATTTTTTTTAACGTTTTTCCCCCAGTTTATTTCACCGGATTTGAGATAATCTTTACCTACTTACTTATTAAGAGCCCGTTTTGACAAAAAAATCGTTAAATTAACTAAAGTTTCCTTTCTAATCCCAACGGTTTTTTCGGGAATCCCAAGCCGTTACAAATGGCTAGTGACTTATTTTTTTTTTTTGTCATCAGAAAAGCAATTTTGAATAATTTGAGTAGGTACCATAAATATTTCGCACCCGTGAAAATGTATCCACACAAAAATATATAACGAGCAAATGTAATAAAAATAATATAAAAAAAAAAAATTAAGCTAATGGCTAAAAGTAATAGGTTGACCACTTAGAGAAGTTGATCCTAGTAACAGTTCCAAAATGGTATGAGAAGGGGAAAAACATTGCGGGATTGCCTACAAATCTGATCTTTTGTGAGGGACAATTAAGCCTTATTTTGGCATAATTAACATGCCAAATTAATTTTATACTTCATTATTATGTTTTTGGAGGTAATTAAGTAGTTTGACGAAAAAAAATTTTCCCGCCCAGGGTGAGATTTGCCAGTTGGGCTTGCCGCGCTGAGAGTGTTAAGGTGTTCAATTTTATTTAATTTTGAGAGCATGAACCATGAAAATGCGACTCAAAAAGGTGTATATTCTTGTTTAGTCGAGATGTCAACTCTGGGGTGTAACAGATCTTCTTTATCTTTCCATTGTGATGTCCGTTCGTGACGCTCTCTTTTCCCTGTCAAAGGCGGACGAGGCCTTTTGTAAGAAGAGGAGGGACTTTTTCTATTCCCACATTTCATAGCGAACGCAGGAGGAGTCAATATAATTTCCTATCCGTTTATTCCTTTATAAAATTAGTTTTTGCGTCTCAGAGTTTTTTTCTCGCTTAATTAAACTCAAATTTGGAAAAAAAAAAGTATTTGTTTGTAAGCTGGCCCCGAAGGGAGCTTCTTCAAAGTAGGGCAACTTATTTTTTCATCCCGTATATCGGCAGCACTTTTTCGGTAGCGAGCTAGAAAAAATGAAAGTGAAAAATGATGAAGCTCCTCGTAGAGGCTTTATAACCCAGTTTCAGGAAGTCGTTCCGACTCAGATAGTTCACAATGTTCTCACTAGAGCAAATTCATGAATCGAAACATGGTTTATCTGATTAACTATAACAGTACATTGAAATTACCTATCCCCAAAACGTTCCCACCAATTTTCACTTAGCTTGGATATAAAGATTCCTTAATAGTTTCCAACTTCCAAAATCCTTGCAAAAAGTACGGAATCAATTTCCTTCTTCGATTGAAGCAAATCAGTTGAGAAAGTAGAAACTGCAGAAACTAAACGAGATAACAAAATAACCTTACGTTTACTCGGAGACGGGAAGTGAGTCGTTTACGTATACGACTCAGCTGAGTCGGATCGTATAACGATTCCGACTCGAGGCTCGAATCGTATGATCTTGGGTGAGTCGGATAAGGGAAGGGCAAATTACGATTTACGGAAACTCTCTAATATATTTTTAAAGCACGTTCAAAATTGATTAAATTTTTATTGTTTTAAGCAACTGATAACAGCGATGGCTAAATCAAGACCGGCGGTGGTGAATTTCATGTTGTATTCGGTAATGGCTTTTTCGAAGTTGGCGACGGACTTTTTGACGAGGGCTTCGATTTCGGCTACAGTGCTTGAGTCGATATTTTGGCTGCTTTTGAGGAGTACGTAGGCTTGTTTGAGGTCGTTATCGATGGCGGTCAAGCTCGAGTCTGAGTAAGCTTTGATTTTCTTTGTGGTTTCTTCAACGGCTTCCTCGGTGCATTTGACGGCTTTTTCGCTTTTCGTAGCTGTCGCCTGCCTCATTTTATATTCTACTTTTCCGTCAAAGGTTTTCCATAATTCACTCGTTAGTTGGTCGATCGTCTTGATCATAAGTTCGACCTTTTTTTCAAGGACATCGACTTCTGTCGCCTGAAAACAAAAATAAATTCTTTAAGGAAGTTAAAAGATCAATTTTTGATGCATTTTCATTTATCATAAAAGAAGGGTTTTTAGAGAAAAAAATGATCTGTAACTTCAAGGTTAGGTATATTCAATTTAGATAGAAAATCTGGCTTTACGGGGTTTTTCAGACCCTCGATCCCAAAAACTGGGTGTTACAATAAAATCTAAATGTTCGTTAAAACTTAACAAATTTTCTACTTACAGCAACAGCGAGCCAAAGCGCAGCAAAAATAAATCCGTATTTAATCATATTTGAATATAAAAAAGTCAATTTTATTGATTTATATAGCTTTCCTGGTTATTGATTCAAGTGGGAAAAACTCAAATATTAGGAATATGTTTATTCTTCGCCCAACCAGGCCAAACGAGAAGGGCAAGGACACTACAAATCCTCCAGCTAAGTTTTTCGGCGGGAAAAACTCTGTAAATTCTCTCAAATATAAGAGCGTTTGGTTAAAATTTTCTGAAACTTACTACTCTCATCCGTGAGGTGTCCTAGAAAAATACTACGGACGGCCGGTAAAACAGAAGATCGGTAAAGATCACTAATCAGTTTTCCTCTAAAGGGTCTGGAAGACCTTTTTCCAGAGACCGTCACAAAAAATTCAATTTGAGGAAGTTAAAATTTAAGGTCAACCATGAAGTCTAATCATGACCTTTTAAAATACTCGACGAACTATTATTTTCCATAAAAATGGCACAGGGAAACCGATAAAATGATTCGTTCTAGAATTTAATAATTTGATTCGTAGGATTCCTAATGACATCACAGAAAATGATAGTTTATTAGACGATTAAAAAAAAGGAAGAAGTATGTAGGTAATTTCATCCATCGAATTTCATATATTAACTTCCTCAAAGAAATGTTATTGTGAAACATGGTCTCTAGAAAGGGCTTTCGGGTCCCGAAGAGGAAAACTGCATTGTGATTTTCGCCGATCATGAGGTTGTCTGTTGTGCCGGTCGACCGTCGCATTTTTTCGGAACGGCCGCAATTTTCTTCCGAGTTCTTTTTTGCTCAGGATCTTCCATAAGTTGAAAATCGACTTTCGTCACCCAATCGGGTGTTTGGGCGTTTTAACATCTTTTAGTTCCGCTCTAGCATTTGGGACATAATCACCTAACCCAATGCACTCTCAGTTATCACATTAAGTCCACCCATGAAGAAATCTCAATTTACAGTTTTAAAATAGCGTCCAAAAGTTACTGCAGATGCTCTTCTCGCAGTAATGGACGAAAGAAGACAAACAATATTATGAGTGCGGTAAACCCATCATCACCTTCACGTTGATCTATTTAATCCCGGACCGCGAAAACCACATCCATGTGTGAAAAATGAAGAGAAAATTTTGACACTATATTTTAAGACCTTAAAAAAAGGCGTTCAATTCCATTCGAAAACGTGATTCATTAAACTTTCGAAACAAAAATGTGTTCCTTCATTGGCGAGCTTAAAGCATGTCTCCTATGGACCGTGCACAAACAGGAGAAAACTTGCGATTAGATAAAAATCTTTTAATTCGCCGTTTTATAGCGTCGGCGTTCTTTTCTATTAAGGCTAATGCTACCGTGAAAAATTCTAAGTGTCAAAATTTTAAACAAACGGTTGTTTTTTGTTTATAAAAATGGGACATGAATTCTAAACATTTGAGTCGTTTTTCATTTTAGAATTTGCATTCCAAAGTGCGATTTCCGTGCTATAAATCTTAAAGCCGGTGCAAGAGCAATTATAGGTTGAAAACGAAGACCTAGCGTTTAAGCCCAATTAATTATTTCCGTTATTTATTGATTGCTTCGGATATAATTGTTGGGTATAAAATATAATGGCGAAGCGTCTGTCAAATAAACATGACTTTTTCTGGAAAATTAATTATTGGTCCTATTAAAACGTTTTCCTTCTATGGTTTGTCCCCGCTAGTGTGTAAGACCAATTTCAAAAATAATCTATCAAAGCTATAACAGTGCCTTTCTTTTAAAAAACTTAATAACATTTTTTTAATTTCCTCGGAAAGGAAGTTATTGTGTACCCTCCATACTATCGTCTCTGGAAAAGGGCTTGGGGTTGCCAATTCTTAGGTTGTGGTGTCCGCCAGTTTTTCCAGAACACTTTATGGCCGTAATTTTATCGAATTTTCACCAAATTTTCACAAGATGTTCCTTTTATAGTTGACTTAAAAATATCGAATGATCTTTTCAAATATCCCAAAAATGGCGGAGATCTGTCTGAAGCTCTGTCTCTGTTGGTCCGATCTTCACCTTTCACCAAACTCTCCTAATATTTAATAGAATTTAGTGACATATTGTCAAAAAAAAAAATTAAATTAAATACATAAGTAGGGAGAAATTTGCTATGTCCTTGACAGTTCCGTGTGGCTTGACTGAGCGAAAAATTCCATTTTATTTTCAATTTATTTTTTTCTGTTGATCTCCATGCGGGTTGAGATGAACGATATGAATTCACAATTAGTTTTCACGCCTGTGGCAACCGTATTTTATACAGACGAAAGTCTCTCTCTTTTTAAAAAGTCGTGAGAAATTATACGGACCCAACACGTGTAAGAAAAAAGAAATAGCCCACGGGAATTCGCTATAATAGCTGTGTTTATTACGGACTCACGTTCATTAGAAAAAGAACTTCCGATTCAATGAGCTTCTGCGTATTCAATCAAAACTACAGCAACACGGATTTCACTTCAATCCAAAAAGTCGTGTAAAATTTGAATTATCACTTCAAAAAATGTGGATAAAAACTTAGATTTCTGAAAATTTAAAATTGACTTAACATTGTAAACAGCGGATTTTGACAAAACGGAATAATTTTTTTTCCCCTCGAAAAACTTATTTTATTGTATTCTCAAAGATGACTCACACCTAATCTGCATATTTTGACAAAAAAAAAATCTCTACATAAAATTACGCTTGAAATAAGCCTGGTGTGGACTCCGTCAGATTAACGGTATCATAGCGTGAGCATCGAACTATCTAAGGAATCTCAAGAATTTTGCTAAAATTACCCCAGATTTTAGACAATCTAAAATAGTTGTTATAAAAAAATTTTTAAGTAATTATCTGTAGGACACTGCATAAAAATATTTTTGAACTAATGTTATCTCGCTAGGACCATTGGTTTGCGATTTATTTATGATATGTCTAAAATCAACAAATACTATTTTTTGACAAATCGTAACTCCAAAAACCTTCATTTTATCAACGTAATGTGCTAAATACTTTCTGTTGGAAATTTAATTTTAATTAATTTCGTACTTTGTGTGTTTTGCGCCAAACCTTATGGTTTTCGAGATATTTGATAAAAACAGATAAAAATCGTTTTTTACGCAGTTTTCCCCTCCAACAAACTACAAAAAATTTCGTCGCGTTAATTCTAACACCGGACAAGTATTTTTATAAATTTTGAGTTAGGCATTGTTTCTGATGGTAAATTTTGTGGTGATCGAATTCCGTTGGCACTTTAACCCTATAATCAACAGAAAACGCGTAGTTCACGATTTAGCCAATGGTGATGCATGATTCCAATGAGAAATTAATCCGTATTTTGGTTCTCCTGAAAACCTTGGAAAAATGACTTGTCCGGTGTTAAGAATTAACGCGACGATGTGATAAAATACCAAATTTTTTTTTGCATTTCTTCTATAAGCGAAATGATGTATCTATTAATCATAAACCATGTATAATTTTGAAAGTTTAGAAAGCTTATTATGAACGAATATCTGGATATCGGTCACGGTTTTGCGGGCGGACAAGTAGTCGTCCGAGGTTTTAAAAACGCCATTTTTGACGTGAGCTCTAAAAATATGAATTCTCCTTCCCGTGTTCTCATCCACGTGTGGGCATAGAAAACCAGATTCCGGAGTGAGATGAGCCGGCCCGGAGGGTCCCTAACCCAATTACACGGAGATTCCGCACTCCCGGCGACGCGCCATACTCGGTAATAAAGAGAATAAAATTATTATTCCGGACGTAAACATGCGCTTTTGAAAGTGGCACCGAAATGACTCCCGAGGGGAGATTTCTCAGGGGCAAAGTTCAGACAAAAAACCAGATTTATCTCGGTCATAGAAAATGGTCAAGATCCTGAAATCCGAAGAGCTTCTTTTTTTATAATATTTACGCCAGAAATTCTCTGAATGCTCAGAGAAAAACAAAACAAACGCATCTGGACGAGAAAGTAAACGTGGGTCAAGTGTAGGGATCTTTGAGAAGTCGTCTTGACCATATACAGAATAGGTCAATCGCTCTTCCTTCCTTAAGCGGAAAATGCCCTTCTACTTCCGACAAAACAGTTCCCATCCATTAAAACCAACGCCCACTGCGACAGTGGACCTCTTTTAATTGAGTGGCTTCGTTTGTGAAAGAAAGTAAAAATGCTCGCGTGTATTTTTTTACTCGGTCACTGGCCACTGGGCTGAGTCATGATTATCATTAGCTCTGTAATATTAGGTAATTTAAAATTCGAGTTCTTATCATAAAGTTTTTGTTTTGATTTTTTTCTCTGGCTCATCGTGAGAGAAAGTCGAGGGGATAATTTTAGAATTTTTTTTTTCTAAATCGAGTCACTGGGGCGGGGCTAGTGGGAGTTTCGACCTTCTGACACTTCGGAGCCCAATAACATTTTGAACCCATGACCCTCCCACCTTTTATTTTCTGTGTCATGCCAACGCAAATCCGCAAATATTGAAAAATTTAAAACTGATGAGCTAAAATAATCATCAAATAAAGGCTTCTGGTCTTTCTAAAATCGCTCACGCAATACTTAAAAAACCGCAAAGATTCGCGTGTTGTTTGATAAAGTCAAAAATTTTAACCGAATTTTTTCAAGATTGCATACTTTCCCATTTCGGTAAGTTCCAGGAACAAGTAAATATTTTTGCTCGCTTTTCACTTCTTTAAATTGAATATGATTGTGATACGCTTTTTGTGCAAAAAAATCCTCCACCCTCAGAGAGTCAGCGAAAGACTTTAACGCGTTCGCCCGCAGACGATGCCGGCCGCTGATTTAGAGAATCCAAGGAGATTGCTAATTTATTATTTGTTTAAATTTTCTGTTGAGCCTATACTTTCAAACTTTCGCAATTTTTGTTGGAAGCCAATTAGGCAAAGGACAATAAGAAGGTGAAGTTGATAGAGCGAGAAATTACTAGTTCAGGTTCATAAGTTAGTAGGGTGAAACAAATTTAAGTTCCTAGTAAAAATCTGAACTTTTGTTTCATTTCAATTAACTGCACGATGTTCCTGTTATTCCACAGTTTAATGTACGCCCCCTGACGGTTTTCCAATAAACTACTTAAATTCAGACCCTCTACCTAGAGAGAGTTACTTCCTAGAGAATAGGTCGGTTATACGAAGTTAATTTCTACCATTTTTGTACGGGATTCAAAAAAAAGAAAATTGGAGCCTTATAGGCATCCTTAGAAGCGGGGAAAAGAAAATTTTATCTAAAAGAAAACATCTTCTTGTGATCAAATTTTACTACCTTAAAGAGAGCAGTTTTAGGACTTAAAGAAAAAGGAAGTAAAAACACACTAATGACTGAAAACTAGCTCAAATCGCAAGTTTTAGTTATGAAAAACTTAAATTTTCTAGGGCAAGAAACGCATTTTAGGCGTTTTTTCCCTTCTCTCCTAACAAAAAGCAACCATTTATTTGGCCCATCCCTTAAAAAGAAGTAGTAAATGAAAGCGCCAGATTCCCTATTTTCGGTTACTCTGGTTTTCCTGCCCTTAATACCTTTGTTTTACTAGATTTATGAGCGTTTTCTTTAACCTTTTGAGTAAGAGACTCCATTTTTCGTGTATCCTCCGGTTGAAAATTACCTGCTCTCCGGATATGGTCGCTTTCCACATTATTTAGTCCAAGTGATTGAAATCGAAGACGACATTGGCGCTCACTTGCTTCTGACCTATCGAACCGGGTGCCTGCATCTCGTCCCAAAGTATTCTCGTCCTAAAATAATAGAAAAAGAAACGAACTTTGAAAAACTGTCTTCTCGTCCGAAAGTATTCTCGTCCTAACAGGCTACGCCCCTTTTTGGACGAGATGACAGGACGAGAAGACATTCGGACAAGTGGATTTAAATTTTTATACAATTTTTTAAATAATATACTTTAATAAAATAGAAATCATCTAGTCCGAAAGTATTCTCGTCCTAAAACTAACGTTCAAAAATTGCTGCGTCGGAGAAATGCGGCAGCGTTTCACACCACCAAATTTTAAACTCCTGCTCCTACCGAGCTGATCATCCATCCCAGGGCCGCCTACAGGGTGAGCAAATCCTCGCGAGAGGAAAAAATTAACCCCCTTGTGTCATAAAACGAGCTGATCCTAGCTAGAAAAAAAATTAACCCCCTTTGTCTTAAAACGAGCACATCCTCGCGAGAGGAAAAAAATAACCCCTTGTGTCAAAACGAGCTGATCCTCGCAAAAATAAACAAAAACGATCGTGACTTGCTCGACTGAGTTATCAGGTGTTTTTAAATTCGACCTCTGGATGTAATCTGTTTTTGAAGCTAAAAAAGAAAACTGCTAATTTTCTCCCTTTCATCGAAACTTCATTCATCTAATTCTTCAGCTTTAAATTATATATGAACTTCAACGCAGAAACCGATACATATGAAAAATTCTAAAGAAGGTCAAATATATTTTTTGGTCTAATTTTTGCCCGATTTATGGGCGTTTTTCCGTTTATAGCATTTTTTAATAAAAAAATATTTTTGGGTTTTTTTGTGAGGGAGAGAGAATGAAAAAAACGGATTCCACTACCGGTTTCGGCGTAATACGCCTCATGGACTATTTCCTGATATTTCCTGATAAAAAAATATTATTTACATAAAATTTATTAAAGAGAGTAAATATAAATCACAAACGTCTTCATGACCTTGTAATATTGACTTTTAGGTACATCAAGATGTCAAAATAACTAGTTTTTAATTATTAATGTATTAATTATAATAGTTTCGTATTCCGCAAAGGATGAGTATACTATCAAATTTAAACCAATAATGAGAGAAAGAATATATAGTAATTGACAGAAACCTGTCATAAAAATTTAATAACCAATAATGAGGTAGCGAGTGGCTCTATCTTTTGGGGAACGATGGCGAGAGGTTACGGAAAAATCTTGTTGTTGTTTCCTGCTTTCTTTGTATCCATGGAGTCTCTCTGAGGATATAGTCACAGAAAAGAGTTAGAAAAGATTGTGGTTGAGCTGAATCTATCGAAGCGTGTGATACTCGTTATCACAATTGTTTATTCTTTCTTTATTGGTTTAAATTTTTATAATTTTTTAATTCCTAAGTTTAAAGCTTAATTGACACAATATTTTCGTTTAATACTATGGACACAGTATTGACATTTTGGTAATCACTTAAAAATTAACATAAATGCCCTTTTAACTTCCTGAACGAGAAGTTATTGTAACACCATCCAATGACGGTTTTTGTGGAGAGTTTCTTTAGATTTTAGTTTCTGTAACCATGATGCAATTTTCATGGCTTCCTGCCGATCGCGGTCATATCTTTCTCCGACGATAGGAGGACTTTTGTAGTAGCTGCTGTGGCCGAAGTTTCCGTATGAGCTCGAGATGTCTGGTTTGCAAAACTGAAAAAATAAAAGTGTTAAACACAGGCTTATAATTTTTTTACCTTTAAATATCCGATTATTCCAGGTATAAGAAATATTAAATTCCAAAGACTTTTTTGAATGAGACCAAACCCAATATGAATGGCAGGAGGAAAAGCAGCTTCAGTTTGAACATCTTTAAAATCACAAGGAGCGGTATAAACAGCTTCTTTATTTCGTATCTCTCTAAAATATTATAAAAATTATGAATAATTAAATGCGTAACCCTTAAGGAACCCCTATCTAAAGGTTTCCTTCCTAGGTGTAAATTACGTAGTACGTACTTTCAGGTTTTTCGTTTTTATCTTCGAGTCTGTCGATTTCCGAGTAGATTTCGTCGACGAATCTCGGCTCGTATTTTCCATTTTCGGTCATTTCAGGCGTGAGTTCGACTTCAAAGGCTGTCGTTTTGATGAATCTTTCTGCTCGTCGGGTTAAAAATCCGACAGCGGCCTCCCACTGGACTGCCCGGAACGCGGCTCATCAGCGAAATCGAACCCTTCGAATTGGACCTTTTTATCGCTTACGATTTCCGTCCGAACGAACTTCGCTTCGTCCGAAACCCTGTAGAGTTTCCGGTCGAAAAATGACGAAAGAGACGACATAGCGCTCTGCCTAAGGCAACCCGAAATTACGCCGGCGCTGCACGTTTCTTTCGCTTCTTCCATGTACGGATCGACTTCCCATCCATCGTCGATTTCATTCGTGACTATATCTTGA